>JANHAO010016672.1:0-14271 GCA_026873985.1 Saraca asoca
ATGCAAAAAATTGCAAAATGTTGCCAATTGACACTAAATCCCAAATACATCTTAACTCAGCTAGAATTAATTCATTTAATCTCTTAAAAAGCTAAGCATAAGCATAAATAAATGCATCAAATCTTATATTATCAATTGGTATGACTTGTTTTATTTATTTTATTAGCATGTAGTATTTTATTTATTTTGTATGCATGATGAATTTTTTTCTTCTGATTTTAATAGTGCATGTTATAATTTAGATATGATGTTATTTTTCCACTTGTCTATTTTTGTTTGATTATCAATTACAAGCCTTGCTACTTAAAGTGTAAAAAAAAAAAATTGTCTGAAGTTCAAATAAAGAAAATAATACTTAATATATCTATTTGAAGTTAAAATATTATATGTTATTTAAAAAAAATAATTGCTATTTTATACAATAAAATTTTTAGTTTTTTATACATTAATATTTGTTGCATTAATTTCAATCTTTCTGATGAAGTTAAAAATAGAAATTTTAACTGTAAATAACCTAAAAAATTAAATTGGTTCTTTAATTATTATTTTTTAATATTTGGTGTGTTTAAAGTTATTGTTTTGGTGTTAAAATTTTGTTATCATGTTAAAATGTGTTATATTATAATTAATTATTTAGTCAATTTTTTATTTGATCTAGTAAAATAAATAGTGGTACACATGTTTAATATTATTTATTTATTGTGTTAATTATTGGAGGAATATTATTCTTAGAATATCGGGTAGACGTACTCATCTCCTAAACCTTGGTTTGGGAAAAGGCCCATTGCTTCAATTACAACATTAGCTTCAGAAGCAATATGGTGAAAAGGTAAAGATAATAATATGAACAAAAGCTAATCTTCTCAATAAATTGTAAAATATGTCTATTATATTAAACACTTTATTTCAAATTTCTTTTTCAATGTAGGTTGATCATATGCTCCATATTAGAGGTTTAGGTCACATTTCGCCCTTCACCTACATATGGATCCCTATCTTCAGTCATTGAGATTTTATGACATTTTGAGAATCAAACATATAAATATTTACTAGCCCCTCATCAATGCACTTGTTGAGAGATATCGACTGGAGACATGTACATTCCACACATCATAGTAAGAAATGAGAATCACACTACAAGATGTAAAAGTCCAATTAGAACTCCTTGTGGATGGTGAAGTAGTGATTGATGTAACTCAAATGCTATGGCATGGAGTATGTTAGATATTATTGGGTGGTGTTTCATCAAATAACATTATTTCATCTGCAACCAAAAGCTTAGCCCAACGTGGTTACAAGCACACTTAATGCTCCCTAGATGACATCAATGAGGAAACCATGCAACATATTGAGATTATTAGGTACAATATTATGTAATGTTAAGTCAACTCATTATGTGCATTTGATGTTCTTGGCCCAGTTAGCTAATTTACAAGATGTAGGGAGATATAGTTAGGGGTTTGCTATCCTGTTATAGACATTAGAGAATTATGCAAGGAATTTAAGACAAAGTGAAATGACATTTCAAGATACATGTTGCTAGTCCAGATCTGGGTTTAGGATATATTCCTAGGCATTGCACCAACTAGGAAAGGCTAGTTGGACATCGACCAACAAGAGCTAATGCCCTTACCTTTCAAATGATGTAATGCTCAGGACACAATGATAACTCCAAGCCACGTTTTAAGTTTGTTTAAGGCCTTATTAGATCATTTAAAGCGAAACTAAATATAATTAATTAACCTTATTATATTATTTTAATTTTTTGTATGAATTTAAATTCCTATTTGTGGCACTTATTAAGATTATGGTTTATGGTGACAAGTTACCTAGAAGCTTTAAAGGGGTGATATGTTAGCAATACTATCGGTGTAATATACAATGTGACAGGATATGTAGCACTTATAGGTGCCTTTGATATGTTTCCATACTGTTGAATGGCACAATGTGGACAGAGTCATGAGATAATTTGGTTTTCAACAATCTCAAATGTAGATGATACTCTGCATAAGTAATCGTTGTAGGGTAAAGAATCTTGGGATTGGGTTGTTACACATGAATAGTGGATTAAACTCTCAAACAATTAGCAACAATGAATCCTGTGTGGAGTGCCAGTGTCAAGACCACTACACCATAATGATGAGTATGTGAGATGGTATAAAGTGGTGACAAGATGTTGAATAAGTCTACACAGTACAATAGATGATTTAGTGGTATGATTCAGTGTATTTAAAACTAATTATATAGATTGAAATTAGAAATAATAGTTAATACTTCCCTTCTTATGTTTCTATGTTAGGTTGACCTTGGAATGGAGATGCAACAGATAGCCCTCATCAATGAAGAAAGTAGATCATGGCATAGGGTTAGACAAATCAACATTGACCTAATGGATATTAAGGATGAGCATCACAAGCTATAAACACAACAAACTAACATCCATCCTTTGCCATTTGATATTCGAAAGGCCAGTAGTCTATATCAAACCAACTACTACACATAGAAGTGTCAGAACAAAACATCAACAAAATGATGGAGGTGCAAACGATGCAGGTTCTTCAAACACAATACCTAGTCAAACATATGCTGAGGTGGGCACCCATACACACCACAAGCTCCTTCTTCATCACCACATATGTATGAAGAAGAATATGCATATGGTACTATGTCATATGTTAAGGTAGGCTCATCACATGTAACATAACTTTTTCTTCATCACTATATTTGTAGGGAAAAGAACATATATATGATGCAATATCATTTGTCTAAGGCTAACAAGATCCTTTCATGGATGATCTTTTCCAGTAATTTTCATAAACACCATTGTTTCCATTGCCAATAGGAGACTCAGACATGTTTTTGAGTTAGTTGAGTTTCTTCCCTTCACCCTATTACACTAAATATGGTATGCAATCTACAACACCATCTTTAGCATATGCATATGCAGTGGTGACCAAGCCTCTAGCTGATTCTCCACAACTAACTCAAGTGCAGCCAAGTCGTCAGGCTTACAGTGTAAGAGTTTGTTATGGCATCGATGGATATGTGATTAGACACATAGGGTAACATCAAGGTCCACTTTGACATCAACAACAGGAGCATGAATATGACTCTGATTCAAACTAGTGTGAATAATGTTGTTTGGTGTTGTGTTAAAGTGTTCCAAACATTTGTATTATGAATGTTATTGTATGGTGTTATGTTATTCCAAACATTTGTGTTGTGAATGTTGTTGTATGGTGTTGTGATCTATTATGCATTACTTGATTAGATATATCTTTAAAAAAGAGCTTCAATACAAATTTATACATAATAACTAGTAGATAACAAACATACAAATGCAGACTTAAAGTTCATTAGTAATAAGTGTTCCAATAACATATTATCTCATAATACCACATACATATGAATGCATACTTAAAGTAGATTATTAGTAATAAAGTGATACATTAACACATTATCTAACAAAAACATGGACATATGAATGCAAACGTAAGGCAAATGCATTTCTTCACACGTCAAGGCCATGATAAGGTTGGGTCCTAGCATGGTGGATAAAACAACCAAAACCTCTCTGCTTCTTTGTGCTCATGAAATGGCTTATAAAGAAAATCGTCTATATCATGGATTTGACGCCATAGCTCTATTAGGCTGTTGAACACACTAAATTTCCTGACCTTAAGCATAACATAGTAAGGTTTGTCCAGTCTTGAATATTGCAATATGTTAAAAGGTTTCTTCAGTTTGGAGCTATTAGCTTCATCATTGGTTGGCTTCTCTCCTTTATTGTTACATGATGTTTGGACATGGGTTACCTTGGATAATTCGACCATCTTGCACTCCAAATTCAAATATTAGAATTTTTAATGGACATTACAATACTTTTGAGTACATAGGTGAAAACATTTTACCTTGCAACTAATGAAATCAGACATTAAATTATATATAATAGATGAAATTACATTACAACCACTAGTTAAATTAGTCATTGTTATAGTGTCATTAATTATGCCTAGAGCTTTCTCCTGAAACGATTCGGACAACACTTACAGTTATAGTTAGCACAATGACACAAAGTACACATTTGTCCTTTTCCCTTTTCTTTATCTCACTGTTCTCCAAGTTCATCTCATTCTAAATATGTGTAGACCTTAATCGGCCCTTGTCTCTTAGTCTAGGATAATTTAGCAACAATGAGGGGCTAGCAACTTGTAGCCTATAATCTGAATTGTATGCCAAGCACCACACACTTTGATATGCACTCACAAGAGATTCCGTATGATAAATGGGATGTATGTACTAGTGGATGTCCAAGTGAAAAATATGACTAGCTACAAGAGCATGTAAGCATGGAAAATGTGGATGCTGGAATTTTCCACAGTTACATGTTCTCTAGCTGAGGTTAGTGACCTATGTGTTTCCTTATTTGTTAGTGTGTGCATTAAATTTTGTCTCCACTTGAAATATTCCATTAAACCTATCATAAGTACATATTGAGGAAGCATTCGCCTTTTTATGTTTTTTTTAGAGCAACTATTAAGTTATTTGAATATCTATACCTAGCTATAATCCTTTCCTCAACTTTTTGACCTTGTAACACAAAGTATATCATCAATCAATAAAATTTGCTTTGGACCAACACAATGATGGGTAAATTCTATGCTCCTTTAAGAGCATCATTTACCGCCTTTACTAAGTTAATTGTCATGTATCCAAAGTACCACCTATTGTCAAAAGCTTGACCCCACTTTTCTTTCAGAAGTGCCTTCACCCAATATGCTACCTCATTGTTCAAGGACCACAGCTTGGTTAGTTTAATATCATACTTCTTTGACCACTCATCCTATCATGTAATAATGATTACAATAATTAAAGCAATACATGTAAACTTAACATGATTAGATATAGTGGTAGGAAATGGTTACCGATATTTGTAATGTGTCTCTTAAGTGTTGCATTCTTGAAGTATCTATTGAAGTTATTGGCCATGTGGCAGATACAAAATCAATAATGACCATAAGGCGGCTGACTTCTAAGGGACTTATCCTCAATTGCCACCATAATCCTATCATGGTGATAAGATATCAAGCACAACGTTGGTAATGTTTATTCATTACATGCCCAAGAACTATGACCAACTAGATTTGTTTTCTACCTTAACAATTACAAAAGCAATTGGTAATACTTTATGATTCCTATCTTGTGTGGTTGCAATAAGTAAACTATGCTTGAACTTTTCATATAAAAAGGTTCCATCAATTTGTAGCATCGGCTTAGAGAAAGGAAGTGCATCAATATAAGGTTCAAATGCCCATAGTTTGATGGGCCAGCAATATTATAGACAGTGTGGTAGCAATTTTGTTGAGAAAATATTTTCACAATTTGAGAATTCAAATCTATTGCCTCAAGACCATTATTTTTGGATTGAAACGTTATATGAATCTATTCATTTTCTATTATGTTCTCTATTTCAAACTTAACATATAATTGCAATACACCAAGGCTAGAAAATTGACCATGACAGCAAAACATAATGGTCACATCATCATCATCAAACAATCTAAACCCCAGGCAACACATCATATGATGGCACGATGTGGGAAACCTATATGTGACAGACAGGGCATGTCTCCTAACTCCTACTTTCAACTTTGACAAAATTTTTCACTTAATATTATTTAATGTTACATTCCTATGTAATTGAAAGGCTCTTAAATTCAGACATTCAAAGGTCAACCTTTCATGGACATCATGCATTTTTCCATTATTGTAAATAACTACAATTGATGGTCTAAGCATTTTTTAATCTAGACATTCATCATAAAGTAAATATGAAGTAACAAGGTAATATGTCACAAATAACTACTTTTTCTTTAAAAAGAAATGTTATGGGAATTAATACATGTTTTCCATTAAAAAATTAATAAATCAAGAATATTATTTTCAAGCCAATACACAAAACACACAAAAATAAAATATCATGCAAAGACTAAATATAAAAGAAAGCATTATTTTGATAAATATTATTCAAACCATCAATATGTTGCTCAAAAAAATCCTGTTTCACTAACAAAACAGATATATAATGACTATTCTTTTAGAAATATAAAGAGCATGTATAAAATTAAAAAAAAATATTATCATACTAAACATATAAAATAAGATTATGAAAAAAAATATAAAGTATGGCATGCATGTAATATATATCTCTCTTTTTTTATGATAAAATTAAAAATTAAATAGCATAAGTCATAGTAAAATGTTAAAAAATAATAAATGTGCACTATAAAATTAGAAAAATACATTATCTATTATATAGTACATTAATGCAAAGACAAAAAAAATATTAAAGGTATCTCCATTTTCTATAATCAAATTATATAATACAATCCTAAATATTTCACCAAATCAAATAGAAATATACAAAAAACAATTAACAACACGTCTAACTTATAATGCGTACTACTAAATTTAGAAAAAAATTCATCATACAAACTAAATAAATAATATATAATTATCAATAAAAAATAAATACTACAATTCTAATTAAACTAATAAAATAAAATTATATAAATTAGTAACTGATTAGGTCTAACTTATCATGTGTACTATTAAATTTAGAAAAAAAAATTCATCATACAAACTAAATAAATAATATATAACCATCAATAAAAAATAAATACTACAATTCTAATTAAACTAATAAAATAAAATTATATAAATTAGTAACTAATTTAACTTATAAAATTTCCTCACAAGAAATGTTAACATCAAATGCAACTTAACAATGTCTCAATAGGTGGTGATGAAGGAAATTTTTAAAAATAGAAAAACAAGTGAGTGAAAAGGAAGGAAATAACAATTAGAAGTGAGGTGGGTTATTTTTGCTAGTGAAAGCAAGGGAAATTTATAGGAAGAATGGAAAATATATAAAAGAAATTTGAACTACCCACTAAGATATGAAAGGACATTACAATATTTGTTTTAGATTAAATAAACATTTTTGTAATAAACATTTACACTTTTCCAATTTAAAGAGATGCAACGGTGTAACTTTTTTTATTAAGATGTTGGTGTTGCTAACTTTTCCACTGTGTTGCCAATGTGTGTATTAGGTGACAAATATTTATAAAACAATGTTGGCATTGCCAACATTCATGCTTTGGCCAACGTTGGCAATGCCAATATTTGCCTTTTCCAAATTGCTTTAGCCAAAAGTCACATTATTCTGGGAATATGTTTGAAAGAAGCATTAGTTTAGAAAAAAGTTTCTGATCCCACATTATGTGGATAAAAAAGCCATCAAGGGACTGCTCAAACCCGAAGTGTTAACGGATTATTCAAGCTTTAAATAATTTAATGAGTCAATTGTTTGAATCTTTAATGAGTTAATCATTTTACATATTAGTTTCAGTTTTTCTTAATTTATATGCCTTGCTCAAACGCCAAGGAGTAACTCAATTTTTTAGGATGTCATAGGATTGTATAGTCTTGAAACCATTGGATAAGTCAACTATTTTGGCCTCCAATGGGTCACTTAGTTCTGAGCTAGCTTTACCTTTTTTTCGTGAAAGCTATGTTACCTTTAATTACTTTTGTTTAAGCATCAAGGAATTGCCTGAGTTCAAATACCAAGTTCTACTCAGTCTTTTAGTGCTAAGGGACTACTTAGGCTTTTAATGTCAAGGAACTGCTAGGGCTTTAAGAAGTAGAGTACATCAGATTGAATGGTGAAGAATCCTCTTTTATTTTATATCAAATTATTTATTTACGTATTTTGCTAACTTACTAGTCATCAAATCTAGACATGGTAAGCTCTGAAGTGTGTTGTGTTCTAGGTGTGGGGAATGGGCTTCCCTTTGATCATCTCAAGGCAATATGTATCATTTGATAGGCTTTCTTTCATCCAATAAACGCCTTTCCATGATGCTGCTACCTTTCCTTCTGTTTGTGCCTTTCGTGGTTTGTCTGCTCAACAAAGGACTAATATGCCTATTGTAAATTTTTTTTTCTTAACCTTTTGGTTAGCCATTTTGGCTATTTTCCCTTTGTATTATTCATTGTAAAGGTGAGCTTTGTCTCTAACTTCCATTAGCATGTCCAGCTTTTTTCTTCTTCTTTCCTCATTCTCTTCCTCTTTACAATTTTTTCTCCAATCGAAGTATTGTCCCAACTCAACCATAAGTATAGCTTTGGATTTATAGGTAAGCATGAACAAGGTTTCTTTCATAACAAAGTGAGAGGTTGTTTTGTAGGACCACAAGATACTTGATAGTTCCTTTGCCCATTTTCCATTGACTCCATCCAATCTTTTCTTTAGCCTTTTCAAAATGATTCTATTAACCAGCTCAGCTTTTCTCTTGGTATGAGGGTGTTTGATGAATGTAAACTTTTGCTTGATCCCTAACCTTCATCATAAAAAATTAGTAAAATGCTCATTTAACTAGTAGTAACTTCATGTCAATTAATTATACCTTCAACAAAAGTCTATAAAACTATAATTAGCAAACTATTTCCCATTATCAGATATGATCACCACAGAGAGACCATACCTATAAGCAGTTATTAGTTTATCAAAGTTGTAATGATGAAATGCTATAAGGATATTTTACCTACAGATGACAAACTTCCATATGAATTTCTACATGTTATTTGTAGCTATAGTTGCAAGGGGTTCTACCTTAACCCACTTTGTGAAGTAGTCGACTGCCACCACCACATACTTTAACTGACGGGGAGCAACTGGAAAAGATCTTACTAGGTCAACCCCCCATCGATCAAATGACCATGGAAAGACTATAGGCATTTGGTTTGTTGATTGTTGTCTCTAGACTTAGATAAATTTTTTTTCACCTTTTACATTTTTGCATTAGCTTTATTGCCTTTTTTTTTTTCATTCAAGGCCAGTAATATCTCGATTGAAAGGCTTTCAATGTTAAAGCTACACCAGTTAGATGACTACCACAGATCCTTTCATAGATTTCTCTTAAAACATAGTCAGTTTCATCTGGCCATAAGTACCTTAGAGATGGATAGGCAAAGCTTCTTTTATACAACTAACAATTCTTTAAGAAGAAATATGTTGATTATCATTTGACCTTTTTAGCTTCCCTCTTATCATCTAGAAAATGGCCATTCTTCATAAATGATATGATTGGCATCATCCAAGACTCTTATTGTTCTATGCATATAACTTCTTCTATATGAGATGCCTAAAGTGTTTCTTATATTATTGTTAGATTATTAACATCTACTTTGGCGCTGGCTAGTTTAGTGAATGTGTTTACATGGTCATTCTCCATTCTAAGGATCCTTGTCAATTACTTAAATTCTTTAAGTATGCTTTTTGCCATCTAGGCATATTTGATCAACACTGATTTTTTAATTTTGTAATCCCCTTTGACTTGGGTGATCACCAACTGAGAATTACTCATAATTTTGATTAATCGAATGCCCATTTCTTTTGCTAGACACAAACTTGCTATCAGTGCTTCCTATTTCTCTTGATTGTTGATTTCTTTGAAGTAGAACTTTAATTAATATTCTAATACCATATCACTAGGTCTTTTTAAGATTACTCTTACTTTGCTTTCCTTGTTGTTCGACAAACCATCAACATACAAGACCGAATTTTGGTCATATTATTTAACTTCCTCTGCTCTGGTCATTTCTACTATAAAGCCTACTAGTGTTTGCGCTTTTACAATTTTTTGTGTTTCATAGGTGAGATTGTATTTAGAGAGCTCTACTTCCTATACAATGAGCTAACTAGCAAGATCAGATTTATAAAGCGCCTATTTAATAAGGGCACTTGTTTGAACAATTATTTGGCAGTCCTAGATATAAGGTTTTAGCATTTTGGATGCTGAGAATAAGGTAAAGGCTAACTTTTCTATCTTTTGGTATCTTGTTTCTACTTATTGTAATCTTCTATTTGTAAAGTACATTAGTCTTTGCTCTTCTTCACTTTCTTGGATAAGTATTGAACTGACTGCCCTTTCGATTGTTGTTAAGTATGAGTACAGTGTCTCTCTGGGTTCTAGTCAAGAAAGTATAGGTGGCATGGCCAAATACTCTTTTAGTTCTTTGAATATTTTTTCACACTCATCAATCCATGCAAACCTTTTAGCATTTTTAAGTAAATTAAAGAAATAAATGTATTTATCGGCTAACCTGGACATAAAGCATGTCAGGGTAACAATTCTATCATTCAATACCTAGATTTCTTTGATTTTCGACAAGCTTTTTATGTTATTGATCACCTAATATTTAGATGGGTTTGCCTCTATTCTTTGCTTGGTAAGTATGAAGCCAAGGAATTTCCCTGCTCTCATTCTGAATTTGCATTTCTTAGCCTCATAAGATGTCAAATGTCTCTTCTAAGTTTACCCAGTGTTAGCTTATACTCTTTGACTTAATTATCATGTCATCAATATATAATTCCATGTTTCACTTTATTTGCTTAGCAAAGACTTTATTCATTATTCCTTGGTAAATTGCTCATATGTTCTTGAGGCTTAACAACATTACTTTATAGTAGTATATCCCTTAGTTAGTTATGAATATTGTCTTATCTTCATCATTAAGATGCATCCTCAATTGATTATACCCCAAAAAAATATGTCTTTAAAGCTCAACACTTCACACCCAGAGGCACTATTGATTAGCTAATCAATGTTATATAGCGGATAAGAGTTTTTTGGACATGCCTTGTTGAGGTCTATGTAATCAACACATATCCTCCATCCATCATCAACCTTTTTAACAAAGACCACATTTACCAGCCAGGTTATCTGTGGGGCTTCGTAGATGAATCTAGCTCTCAATAGTTTCTCAATCTCTTCTTTTATGACTTTATGTCACTTGATGTTATGGTTTATTTTCTTCAACTGAATATGTTTGATGCTAGAATTAATCGATAGTTTGTTGTATGAAATGCTTGGATCAATCCCTAGTATATCAACAAGTATCCAAGCAAAGATTTCAATATACTCCTTGAAGAGCTTGACTAGTCAGGCCATGTCATCTATTAAAAGGTCTACTCCAATTTCTATTGTCCTCTCATCATTTTCTCCAAAAATATGAATTTCTTCTAGATTTAACCAAAGCCTAGGTTGATACATATTATCTTCTTTAACATCCGGTGATGCCTAGTCTACCATTTAGCATTTGCCGTTAGGCAAATTGATAACTATCTTCTTTGTCCCACTTGTGCTTTCTTTATTCTTAGCCAGGCTAGCCATATAACATTTATGAGTCACTTGTTGATCATCATGAATCTTCATTATCCCTTATGTAGTGGGAAACTTCACTAATAGATGAAGAATAAAGATAAGGACCCTTACCTGGTTTAGGGATGGTCAACTGAAGATGGCATTGTAGGCATTATTTATTGTGGCCACCACTAAAAAATTCACATCAAAGCACTTGTTAGTGGTCTAGTGCCCAAGGTCACTTTTAGAGTAATCGTTCCCTCGATTTGCACTTGTCCTCCTGTAAAATCAATTACAACACCTTTGTAAGAATCATACATGCTTTTGGAATATTAAAAGTATTAGTAGCATGCAAATATAAAATATTTGTGAAACTACCCTGATCGACAAGGATTCACTTGACTAGGAAATTATAGATTAGTGTTGAGATCACCATGGAATCATCATGGTTCTAATCAATGTCATCGAAGTTATTCTCTATGAAGTAGATGGGTTTATAGTTCTCTCTCCTCTTCTTTCCCTCAATAACCATCATAATACGAAGGTGCCATTTTCTAGTGTTCTTAAAAGTTCCTCACTTAGTAAAACCACCCGTAATCATTTCAATTCTTCCTAAAACTAGAAGCTTATTTTCCATTTGTTCTCTATCTGCTTGACTAGTTCTTAGATGTTATATGGCTAAAATGCCTAAGTGTTCTTGTGAGTATATCATTCCATTGTAAGATTCAATGTGGATTAGTGGTTTGAAGTGGGTAGGCAGTGAAGTGGCCATTATTGCCTATGTAAATCATTCCATTGTAAGATTCAATGTGGATTAGTGGTTTGAAGTGGGTAGGTAGTGAAGTGGCCATTATTGCCTATGTAAATAGGTAACTGCTATCATGACTAGAGGATGGTTGGTAGGAGCTTTGTGTTTGGCTCTAGTTTAGGTCAACGGTTGGGTGTAATGGATCATATGGCTTATGAGTGTGATGAGTGAAATCCTATTGATTGGGATTAAGATTGACTGAATGTTGTGAAGTTAAATGAATGACCTAAGGGAGTTGTGTCTGAAGGTTCTGGCATGGAGCATTTTGCATTTGGTGGTGCTGGAGGTTCTATATTTGGTTAGCCATTAGGATCACTAGAATGGGAATGGTTGGAATTGGAGGTTGGTCATGTAGAGTTAGGTTAAAGTATGGTTATAGGATGCGTCATCCTTGAGGTAGGTTATTTAGGAAGATCGACGAAGGTAGAAGTGGAGGTGGTAAAAGTAAGTTAAGAGGGATTTGCCCTAAAATAGGGTTGATTTATGTGAGAATAGGACTTAATGGCCATAGAGGTGGCAGAAGGAGAAATAGCAAAGCCCACATTCGATGAAAGGCCTCCAGTTATGCATGTAGTTAGTAGACTTGCCAAGTTAGAGTGTCATGTTGAAGTTCAGTAATGCTCTTCTCGCACTTATACACACAGTCCTTTAATGGTGACAGAGCATGTGTGGAGTGCAGGTAAGAGCATCGTGTCATGCTGATGGCTGGGAAAGCCCACAAATGAAACTTCCTAACTAGAACGAGTCAATGTATGTAGTAATGCAAGCTGTAAAGTGTCCTACACAAGGAACATGGTCAACAATGCACAACAAAGGTGATCCACTTAGCACACTCTAATGTTCAAGTCAATCTATCTTATTCTTGCAAATATGTTGAAAGTAAAAATCCTCTTTTAATAAGTTTACCTAGTATCCTTATGTAAGGGTTGTTTGTGCCCTTGAAGCAAATGATGTGCGATTATACATTAATGACATGTTAGTTAAGGGGTAAGAATCCTCCATTGACTAGGGAACATGATCATGTAATTCATGCATGATCCTTAATGTGGAGAATGCGATCAATTACCATCAGATTACTTTATCATTTGAGAGCAATCTTCGAGCCTTCGACTAGTCAACTGGCTTAAGACTGTTCTAAACAGCTTGTTGGTCTACTATGGCTCCACGTATCTTTAGGTTATTACCTTTGACTGACCTATCCTATTGTGAAGGCTTAAGTCACCCAGCGATATTGGGTCGTGGCCAAATGACCGTGTGAATGTTTTATGAAGAGGCAAGATGACCATGACCGGTCAACTTATATTCAAGGCCAATCCGTTTGCCGCAGCCTCTTAGATCCCATTTGGATTGTGTCATAAACTAGAATGTTTAGATTCCGCAAAATGGAGCAACTCTTTTAGGATTTGCTTTGGTTCTATGTTGGAGGAAGTAAATTAAGACCACAAGGGATCAAACCATTTGAAATGGTTAAAAATAAAATTTTATTTTACTCTAAAATAATTTTTTTTTTAAATGATCTTTAGATTTAAGTAAAAAAAGATTTTATTTCATTTAAAATTCTTATTTTAATACGTTTTTGTTATTATAAAACTCTTTAAATTTATCAAAAATTTTACTAAAATTCTTTTTATTTAACTTAAAATACATTTAAATTTTTACTCTCATTCTAACACTTTATTTATCATGATATTATTAAAATATTTTTTTAATTAAATTCTATACATTTATTATTATATATTTCAAACAAAAGAATTTATTTATAAATGAATTTAAATGATTTTTTTACATAATAAATAATAAAACTTATTTATAAATAAATTGAAATCATTTATTGAAATGAAATGAATTATAGGAAAATTAATTTCAAACAGAGCAAAAGAAATTACATTACAGGAAGACAAAGGGTATAGACTACAAAATAGATTTATTACATTACTACCACCATTCGTAAACATTTTGTAATTCTGCACATGACACAAACCAGCTCTTTTACCAACGATTACTCCTGATACACTATCAGGCCATTAATTTATTTCTATTAATAATATCTTTGTTACTACTACCAAATTAAATGACTGCATATCTTGTAAATCTTGAAAAAAAAAATCAAATAATTCTCTGCAATGGAACAAAATATCTCTCATCTCTTCCTCACATAAATTCTATTTTTTCCCAGGAATGTTGTAATGTTGCCTTGCCGACCCTACTTGCTACAAAACAAGTGAAACCATGCCTTAGATTTGAAATGCG
>JANHAO010016673.1:0-14272 GCA_026873985.1 Saraca asoca
TGAGATTCTAATTGCTTAGTTTATTATATTTCTGTTCGATCAATTTTCTAAGTTCGAGAAATTGAAAGTAGCTAGCAAATTCAAAAACGAAAAAGTAAAACTACCTTCGGAGAGTTCGAAATGGGGAGAGGGACGCTTCCATATAGAGAGAGAGAGAGAGGGAGTTAAAAGAGTTACAAAAAAGAGAGAGCGAGGGCGGCACATGCATTGATAGCATTTGTGCCATCTTCATACTCCTTTCCACCTTATGCCGATGAATGAAAGGGAAGAAGACAAAGGGAAAGGAAATAGTGGGCCAATCCTCTTAAGCCATAAGAAGATGGGCTTTCCTAGTATGGAGATTGGGCCTAACCACTCAGAGACAGTGATTTTCAGTAATATAAGAAGACTATAATTTTAATGGTTGGAAATTGGAATGTGGATTTAATGGTTAACGAAGGTTATTTTGATTTAAGGGTGTGTTTATTTTGAGCAAAACCAAATAATAAAGAAAAATATATTTAGTTGGTTTTTTTAAAATGGAAAAATTCTATTTTTGGTATTGATAATTAAAAAGTTTGTTTTTAGAAGAAAAGTGCACAAAATTATATGTGCACACTCAAAGAAAACAAGTACTGCAAACGAGGAAGCTGCTCTCCCCCATCAAAAGTTACATTTTTTGTTGATTAAAATCATGTTTTTCCTTTGATTATATTATTAAACACCAAGAAATCCAAAATCATTCTTGAAAACATAAATTTTCTAACAAAGCATGCACATTCTAAGCTCACTTAAAGGATGCTTAGCATTAAAAATATAGGAACAAGGATTTTCTCTTGCATTTTAATTTTCAAGAGGGACTTTAAGGAGCAGATTTATGCTGCATTTTATTTAGAAGCAGCAAAGTGTTCTAGTTAGTCATAAAACAACAACCACAATGTTGGGGATTTGCTTGTCTCATTTGCGGCATCTTGTGTAAAATGGCCATCCGATTCTTCCGTTTCCTGATTCCTAGTCAACATTTTTCCGTCATACTGTCCTTCGGAGATCAACAACAAGGGCAGACCTATGTTAGGCCGAGTGAGGGCTTCTTTTAAAAAAAAATTGAAATGTGGTAGAACGACTAAATTGAAAATTTGATAGGGACTAAATTGAAAATTCAGTAAAAAGCTGGGCTCTTGTATAAATCTGCTCAAACTTTAAGGGACAAATTGCAAATTCTCCATTTTCTCCAGAAGCTTGCCCACGAAGCACAAACCACCACCCGCCCCCAGCCCCACTGGTGAAAAATGTTGTGTCCGCCACTGATCAACAGTCACTTTAATGAAGAATGAGTATGAAAGTCAATATCTACTAACAACTTATTGAAATTGACCATGCCTAAGCAAATATGAAACTCATATTTATATCAGACAATCCTCATCTTAATCCACTTAAGGTTGGTCTACTAGTATAGTCTAATCACAATGACACATCCATATAACCCATTGGACCCCTAACATATAGGCGATAAGGATGGAATCTTGCTCCATCCCATCTTCTTGCCCCTTTCCCTCAATAGCTCAATGTAGAGAAAAAAAAAAGGAAAAATGTCTTGACTACTGAAAAGACCTTCATGGACAATTGACGATAAGAAGTCATCTCTGTCTCTTATTACTTATATGGAAGGCCAGAAATGGGGACTTTTATTAATCACATGGCAGTGTTTAGTAAGGCTAAAGCTACTTTCAATTCTTTTGCTACAGAAGAACCAGCCTCCTATGAATGTTAGAGCCCACCTCTGGAACCTTTCTTGAAATCAATATGGAAGTCGCCTTTTTCCCAGGAAGGGCATCCACAGCTGCCATCATTAGGGACTCTTCTAGTGCTCTGGTTTTTTTAAGTGAAGTATCTTGTATGGCTTTCAGTTGAAGCTACTGGGTGCTGAGCTTGCCACTTTAATTGCCAATGGTTGTTTCATCATGGTTTGACTCTGCACTGTCAAGATTGTCTTCTGCTTCCCCTTGGAGAACCAAAGCAATTATAGATGATATTCTAGTTGTATCTTCTTCCCTTTGGGATTTTCATCTTCTCCAAGATTCCTAGTTCATTCAACAGTGTAGCCGACTGGTTTGTCAAGGCTCCTCAAGAGGTATTGTGTCCTGCGGACTGGATTGTAAGACCTCAAATTCCTTTCCCAATTATTAAAAAGTAATTTTTTTTATATATCATCTAAACAAGAATTAATTATGTATAATCAATTATTAAAATTGACTATTAATTTCTTTTTCTTTGATATACTTTTTAATAACTTAATATTAAAAAATAATTTTTCATATATCATCTAAATAAAAATTAATTATATACAATTAATTATCAAATAATATTATCAAAAATAAAATAAATATTTTATAATTAATTATATTTATAATCAATTATTCTATCTATCTTTTCTTTCTCTAAATGAGCCGCCTCACACAACAAATCTAAAGATCAAAATTAATCTAATTTTGTTCTTAAGCACAAAAGCACAAAATTGTGACTTTCTTTATGTAAATGGTTGTTGACTACTTCTTCCTCTCATCCTTGGGCTTCGAGTAGCTTTCCAACTTGTGTGGAACAAATCGAATGTCTAATAATCTATTACATAAGCACCTAACTATAAGGTGTATTTTTCTTTTAAAAAAAATTCAAGCCCTTTTGATTAGTTGTCAATCATTATATAAAAAATAGTTTATACTAATTAACTGGGGCAAAGGGCTAAATTATAATTTTTATGAAATATTTTAATTTTTATGAAGTTATATATGAATTTTTTTAAAAAAAAAACATAGGAAAAAAATTACATTTTATAAAATTTGAGGGACTAAAGGCGGCCCCACGAATATGAGAGTTCCTACCCCTCTTAAGTCTTAATTAATATAGTAAAGCACCTTTATTCAAGGTAGTGGCTCTAAGCAAGCGATATTTTCCACGAGCCATAAGCATTGGCAATGTCATACAAATTATTCAATGGCAAATACGAATGTCCCTCGATCTATATAACCTTAAATACATGATTTGGGATCTTCATTAGGTAATTTATTAACTTGCTTAAGCATCAACTATTATATTTTAAGTTCAATTATATTGGATTTATCTTTCTCTAAGAATGCATCTTTATCTCTTATAGAATACATTATGTACTTTAAAGGTTAAAGTAAAATATCATAATCATTGAAACTCTTCCATTGGAACAGATCGGCATTGAGGGTGGTGACCAGTGGAGAAATGATCTACACAAAAAACAACGTTAGTTATACACCATAGAAATGTTTAATCGCACACACTCTGACACCCAAGTTAGTTCTAAAAGTAAAACTTCGTTATCAATAGTAAAGATGATCTATAAAAGAGATACTTGGGCATTTATATAGGCATTGATAATGCCAATTGGCACGCTTAAAGACAAATAAAGAGCATCTACATATTTGTAATGCTTCAATGATGTGAACAGGTGATGAATACAATTTTTACATATTTTATATCCCTTCTATACTTAGTTTTTTGCCATGTTTATGTGTTTAATTGAATACTTATAATTTGTTTTATGGTTTGCTCAGTTTTTTATGCTTAATTGAATTAATTTAGTAATTGATACTATTTCAGGTTTTTGGTGTATCTTGAGTTTTGGACTTCAATTTTGGATGATTCTTTTATCTTTAAAAAGCTAAAAAAATATCTAAAAATGTTATGAAGAGTCCCAAGCCCAATGTAACCATTTTAAAGGTCAAATAAAGCCCAAAAGCTAAAACAAAGTATTGTCTTGCAACCCATGAGGTTAAAATACACCATTTTCACTAAGTTACAAGGTTGTCGAGTTAAGTGTTAAATTTTGTTATAGGTTGGATGCTCTGAAAAGTTGTTTCAGTTTTTTGCCCATAACTTGATATAGGAATTGAATTTTTATGTAAGGTCCAAGCTATTGGACTTCTAAGAGACAAAGATAATTTTTATATCAAGAGGTCTATGTCCATTTAAGCCTCCTTTTAACCCTAATTAGTAGCCTAAGTAGAGTTAGTGAAGTGAGCCAATGAGCCCTATAAAAGCTCAACTAAACCACAGGTGTAATAATTTTTAGATTATTTTCACTTTTCTCCACTTATGTGAAGAAGAAGAGTTCTTCTAGGGCAAGAACTCCAACCATAATTATCTTTTCTCTTCTTCTTTATTTTTGCTTTTATTTTTACATTAATGTGTAGTCGAACTCCCATTTCAATCTAAGGAAAATTTTGCATCAATTCTCTTATTGATTGTGAGACTTGTTTTTATTGTCAATTTATTCCCAATTTGATTTTCTTGATTCTCTGCTTTCATGATAATAATTGCTTTGGATGATTAGTTAATAGGACCCACTAATTAATTATTTATTGTAATTTACTACTAGTTGAATTTCCATAAGCAATGTTATTGTTTGTGGTTGTTTGGTTATGATAGCAATAAGGGTTTAATTTGTTGTAGGGGCAAGTCAATTTTCCTAGAGAATTAGGCGTAATTAATTGATTTGCTATTAGGGTAAATTGATTAATTAGTCTTGATATTTCCAAATCTTAATGCTATTAGTAAATTGGTTGAGGTCTTGGGCTTCAACTGATTTAGTAATAAAGGCTAATTGAATACTAAGATTGATTGGTCAATTTAGGAAGAAATTAATAAGAATTAATTAGGTACTGAGCTTGATTAGTTTCTTGGCTAAGCTACCAAAGAGGGAATGAAATGTTAGTATTAATGATCAATCACAGAATTGATTGTAAGAGTCCTTTGGATTTAACTTTTCTCTATTAAATTTCCCTTTCCTTTTAATTCTTTTTGCTTGCATTTATACTATTTGTTTAAATACTTACATTTAATTAGATTATATCTATCCCCTTATTTTACATTGTGAACACACTAAAGTAGATTACTGGTCTCTAAGGTTCAACCTGGACTCACTCTAGCTATAAGCTTAGACAGTTTAACTTTATCTTTACTGGTCTTGATAATCATCAAGTTTTGGCATCATTGATGTGATCGACTAATTAATTTCTTTATGTTTTCAATTGTATATAGTATCAGGAAATTAGTATTAGTATTAAGCTTTAAATTATGCTTATTTTGCTATGCTTTCACTTCTATTTCTACATAGATTCTCTAGTTTTTAGGTTTTTCTGATAAGGTCGAATAGAAAAATTTTCTGTGAAACTAGAACCTCAAAATTTGGTTGGCTACTAGTTTTTGGCCTCTTGATCAAGATTCATACTTTATCACAAACGTTGACCTATTTTTGCCAAATTCCATCATCTAGTATGATTTTTCAATTTTTTTACTATTTTTCGAATTCTTTTGCTATTTTTTCCATTTCAATTCTTGTAGTTTTTGATTTCCTGCTAAGTCCTGTTGTGCGTGACTTGATCCTCTTATCATTATGAGCTAATATATGATCCAAAAATTGCGAGAACTTTACAAAATTTGAGAAAAGAGAGCATGCACAATTTTGGTCCATTTCAAGTTTCTACACTAGTTTCTGAAGTTTCAGTAGCTTCTTCTCTTGGCTTAAGCATTGTAGTGGACTTGATATTTGAAAGTCCATCCTTCTATTCAAGTTTGAAAAATATAACATTCTATTAGAGGACTATAGAGGGGTTAGCTGCTCCAAACCTCAACTAGCAACATTATACATAAAGTAACCTAAGATTAATGCAACCTTTGAGCTAAAGTCTGGTTTGATTCACCTACTATCTACATTTCATGGTTTGGCTAGAAAAGATCCTCACAAGCATCTAAAAGAATTTTATGTGGTCTGCTCAACCATGAAGCCTCAGGGAATTTCATATGAGCATATTAAGCTGAGAGCCTTTCTTTTCTAATTAGCTGATTTAGCTCAATATTGGCTATACTACCTTCATCTTGGCTCCATTAACACATGGCTTGAGATGACTAGACTATTCTTGGAGAGATTCTTCCCTCCATTAATAGCTACCAACATCAGGAAAGAAATTTGTAGCATCAAACAGCTTGGTGGAGATATTTTACATGAATATTAGGAAATATTCTACAGGTTATGTGCTAGCTGTCCGTATCATCAAATCAATTATCAACTCTTAATCTAGTACTTTTATAAAGGCCTTCTTTTTATGGATAAAAGTATAATAGATGTTGTAAATGGAAGAGCATTGATAGACAAGACACCTGAGGCTGTAAGGATGCTAATATCAAACATGGCTGCCAACTCACAATAGTTTGGCAACAGATTAGATTATACAATGAAAAGGATCAATGGAGTGCACATATCTAATTTGGAGAGACAAAAGACAGACCTCACCCTAACGGTTCAATATCTTCAATAGACCATGGGATAGAACTAAAAGGCAAAACTATATGGCATTTGCTCAATCCTTGAACATGGCATTAAGACATATCCTACCTTCTTCCTGGAGACTTACCCCTTTTAGCAAGTCCAAGCCTTAGGGAGATTCCAGAATATAGAAAATTCTCAACTTAAAC
Source organism: Saraca asoca (assembly GCA_026873985.1). Taxonomy (NCBI): domain Eukaryota; kingdom Viridiplantae; phylum Streptophyta; class Magnoliopsida; order Fabales; family Fabaceae; genus Saraca; species Saraca asoca. The sequence continues at coordinate 6,481 of JANHAO010016673.1, forward strand.
CCAAAAGGCATACTACCTGTACTCTGACACATAAAACCCTATTAAAGAGATCACCCTAATCCGAGATATGGCAATTTAGCTAGATAGTAGAATTCCTATCAGTAAACTCCATTCCAGACCATGGAATAATAGAACCAAATTATGCAGCAGTAGAGCCAAAATTCCTCTTCAACTAAAACATTAGAAGATTTGACTAAAGCTATGGCTCAGAACAACTAGCAATTCTAATAAGAAATTAGAGGAGAAATTCAATAATTAAAGTAGTACATCAACACCAGATTTTAGAATATGGAGACTAGAATAAACAACCTAGAAAATCAAGCTGCAGGCAAATTACCCTCCCAACCAGTGCTAAACCCTAGAGAAAAAGAAAGTGTAATACTATTGAGGAGTGACAAAGAAGTAAAAACTAGAGATAAATAACCAGTTTCAAAGCAAAAAGAGGCAGAGATTGCTAAACAAGCAAGCAGTTCTTAACTAGTCTATCCTCCCCTTTCCCTTCCCAATTAGATTGGCAAAATATAGAAAAGAAAACCAAGACAAAGGCATCCTAGAGACTTTTAAAAGGGTAAAATGAACATACCCTTGCTTGATGTGATTAGCCAAATCCCAAGGTATGCAAAGTTCCTCAAGGAGCTATGCACTACCAGAAAAAATTGAGAGATAATGAGAAAATAAACATAAGGGAGATTGTTTCTGCTATCATCCAGAAGAAGCTATCATAAAAATGCAAGGATTCAGGCTCATTCACTGTCCCATATTCCATTAGTTAGAATTATTTTACACATGCAATGCTAGACTTAGGTGTATCTAAAAATGTCATGTCTTTTTCTATTTATGTATCTCTAAAATTAGGACCTTTATGATCCAATTAGCAAATAATTCTAATGTGATTCCTGTAGGAGTGCTTAAGGATGTTTTAGTACAAGTGAATACTTTCATCTTCCCTACAAATTTTTACATTTTGAAAATACCAAATGATTCCTCAACCAATGCAACTTCTATCATTTTAGAAAAATCATTCATGAAAACATCTCGAATAAAACTTGATGTGAATGCTGGTTCTCTTACTATGTAGTTTGATGGTGATACTTTGTAATATAATATCTTTGATAATGCTAAGGAATATCTTTTTGATGATTATCCTATATATTTTATTGATGTTACTAACCATTTAGTGTAAGATGTTAATGTTCCTAAATCAATTTTCATAGGAAAATCAATTTCATCAAGTAATAAGAAATTTAGACAAATGAAAATGGATTCTAGAGTTCATGGGTGGTAGGAAATTTTTTTGGTATCGAAACTGTTGGTCTTGGTTGAAAGAACTAAAGGACCATCAAGCCAATAACGTTAAATAAGTGCACTTCTTAGGAGATAATATAAGTGTTTACTATCTTTCCCTACCTTTTTTATTTTAATTGTCCATGCTGTCATTGATGATTTTGTGCTTACATTAAGGACAATGTAAAATTTAAGTATGGGGTGGAGATTTTAGATGTTTTGTTTTCCATTTTACTTTGTTTTACTTTGTTTGTGTATGTGAAAAAAAAATTGAAAAAAAATTCTAGGCTAGAAACTTTGAAAACATTTTGCTTTGGCCTCACTTTCCCTGTTACCTTATGCAGCCTATTGATGGTGGAATTCGGTTATGGGCCAATCTCCAGCCAATCGAAAGTTCTTTTGAGACTCAAGCTATTTTTTGGGTAGAAAAGCTGAAGGAGGAGGAAGAACAATGAGGAAGCTGAAGGATTTTTAACGTGGTTCGGCAAAATCGAGGGGCACCGATCCCTACATCCACAACAAGTTTTATTGCTTCTAAAAATTTAGCAGAGTTACAGCAAAGTGTTCAAGCTTCATATCTCTTACAGAGAGCCCCTTCCTCTTATTTATAGAGGAGAAGAGGTTACAAGTATAATTTTACATGTTATATTTCTGTTACATCAAGTATTAAATATACAAGACTGCCCAGACTACTACAAAATGGCTTCTGTAGGTTACTTTCTGCGAGTGAGGCCTGGTGGGATGTAATTTTTAAGCTGGCATAGAGAGTTGTCTGAAGGTGTTGGTTTTTGATCTTGAGTGTGGGCGAGTTGCTAGATGGATGAGGTGTTGTGTGCAGTGAGCTTTGTTTGGGATTGTTGTTGTTCTGAGCCAGGGGTGGTCATGCACTTAGCGATGCAAGCTTGCTTTAGGTGAGCTATTGGCTACACGAGTTGGACTCTGGTGTGTTCAAGCCTTGCTCTATCCTAGGGCTTATGCTTCATGTCTTGGCTGTCTGACCTCTTGGCTCAAGGACCCGAGCTCATCTCCTTGCAGCCTAGCTATTCGAGCTTATTCCTTTGGTGACCTGATAACTTGGCTCAATGATCTCAAGTTGGTGTAAGTTGGGTCTTCATAGATTGGACTTTGTGGCTGGGCTTTTGCCAGCCCATTTTGCATTATGCCAAAAAAAACACCCATAACATTAGCCCTCTAGCTCGTAGTTCACTCTGCGAATTGAGAGCTAGAAACTTTGCTGGCAAAAGCTTGTAAGTGCCTTTTACAGTGTTGTCATCTCAAGTTTTTATCTCATTGCTTCCTTTATATACTAAATTTGATGGTTTTGGACCGTATAAGTCACTTCTGGGTGAGCTCGAGGTGGCACGTTTATGGTTCATCATATTCGAACTCAGTTGGCATTCTCATTGCTCGAGTTGGTTTGCATGCATGACTCTACCGATAATTTTGTCGCTTAGTTCCAAGGTAATCTTGTTGCTTAGTGAAACGTCAATCTTCTTGCATAGTTCTATGACAGGCTCGTTGCTCAGTGAGACAGCAAGCTTGTTACTCTTCGTTTGTCTGGGACAGCTTAAGCGTCACTCTGTGGGATAGCTTGTCTCATGTCGCTCAATGGGAGAGCAAGCTTGTTGCTCAGTCTTAAGATAACTCTGCTGCACAACACAAAGGCAAGCTCATTGCGCGATTTCATAGTAATCTCGTTATGCGATGGAACAAGAATCCTTGCTGGGTAGGTCATGTTCACTTTGTGTCTTCATGACTTAATGATCTCGATTAACAAGGTCTCAACTTAGCAAATTGTCCTTATTACTGAGGCTTGTCCCTGGTTAGGATCTCGTTAGGGGTGCTAGGACTATTGTTGTCCTGTGGGGCGCACCACATAATTTCGTAGGCGACCTCTTTTGATGAGGTCTTATATGACATCTCTGAGTGTCCAATATTCTAAGGTGGTGTGACCAACCTTATTGTGATAAGTGTAGAACCTATTCGGGTCCCTATTTTTGGTAGAGCCTTTTAAGGGTTAGGGTTTCCTAAAATCTTCCCGTCTCGCTTTCTCATGTAAATCTTATCTTGAGTGTCAGACAGGATGCTATAACTTTCATGGCGACCTGGATGTTAAGGCCGTTCATGCTTGGCTCTCTTGGCGAGCTGGTTGCTAGAGTGGTCACTCCCATTCTCATTGCTTCTCTTATTCTGAGGAAAGCTGTTTGCTTCTTCCTTCTGCTTGAACTTTCCTATGCCAAAGGTTTCTTCCCGTCTGATCTATTTGGCTGCATACTTATAAAATTTGGCAAGATCTCTTATCGAGGACTTGTACAGGCTCTTATACAGCTTTCCAACTTTATGAAGTCCTGTTAAGATTGCTGCAAGATATTCTCCTCTGAAGGATTTTTTACAAAGCTGGCTTTGCGCCTAAATCTGGTTATGTAATCCTTTAATGACTCGTGTCAATGCTGGAAGGTCATGGCAAAGTGGCAAGGAGGCGCAAGCTGCCTCTTCAGCACTTGATATTGATTAAGGAATTTCTTTTGACACTCTTCTCAGCTACCAATACTATAAGCTAGGAGGTTTCTGAACCATGCTCATGGCAAGCCCCTCAGTGTGGCTGGGAAAATATGGCACTTGATCAGGGGATTAGATGTTTGGAGGTCCATTTAGATGTTGAATGCATCCAAGTGGTTGCATGGATTGCTTTCCCCGTCATATAGCGAAATTGTGGAGACCTTGAGCTTGTGAGGACAACACTTTGATCTCTTTTGAGAAAGGCAAGCTTTCCTCGCAACGAGCTTGATCATTTTAAGCTTGTGGGTGTTCCTCAAGTTGTTTTATCCTTTGAAGGAGTTCCTCCATTGTGGGGCCATGTACTTCAAACTATTAGCTGAGGGATCACTGGTTCATTTTCTCTTTCTCATGGGAGCAGTGACTTGAAGTGTTCCCTTGGTCAGTTTTATGCAAGCTTTTAGCTCGATGCGAGCTTCTACACCACTAACTGTCACGATTCTCATGTGATTAGTGAGCTCTTGATTTCATTTGCTGATTAGAAGAGCAAACCAATTAGAGTGCCGATGTATGTATCTAAATGATCTTTCATCTCGAACCTCTTCACATAGTTGCTGAATTTGTGCAGTGATCTCTTGGGTTTGCATTCAAACCAATGCTTTTATTGTCTTAGCTAACTCTTTCACTGTATATGTGAACATTTGTTGGAGTTGGTGAGTTGCTTGCACTTCATCGATCTCAAGAGTAGTAACAAGCTGGTGGTGAGTCTCGAGGGGTAGACCGGAGGCGTTTCCTGTAGCAGAGGGCTCTGCTAGTTGAAAAGTCAAAGTGTTGGAGCTTCTAGTGGTTCTTCCTTCAGCCATTATAACTAAATAGAGAATCAAATTAGAACACAAAAAACAAGCCAAAAAATATATGAGTACCCATAGACAGTGCCAAAAAAAATGTTGACAGTGAAATTCGATTCTAGGCCAAACTCCAGCCAATCAGAAGTTCTTTTAAGACTCAAGCTATTTTCTGGGTAGGAGAGCTAAAGGAGGAGGAAGAACAGTGAGGAAGCTAAAGGATTTTTAATGTGGTTTGGCAAAAATTGGGCGGCACCAGTCCCTATATCCATAGTGACTTTTATTGCTTCTAAAAATTTAGTAGAGTTACAACACAGTGTTCAAGCTTTAGATCCCTTACAGAGAGCCCCTTTTCTCTTATTTATAGAGGAGAAAAGGTTACAAGTGTACTTTTATATGTCATATTTCTGTTACATCAAGTATTAAATGTACAATATTGCCTAGACTACTATAAAATGGCTTTTGTAAGTTACTTTTTATGGATGGGGTCCAGTGGGTTGCATTTTGCAAACTGGCCCAGAGAGTTGTCTGAGGGTGTTGGTTTCTGATCTTGAGTGTGGGCAAGCTGCTAGCTGGGCGAGGTGTTGTGTGTAGTGAGCTTTGTTTGAGATCATTGTTGGTCCAAGCTAGGGGAGGTTGTGCACTTGGTGATGTGAGCTCGCTCTGGGTGAGCTATTGGCTATGTGAGTTAGACTCTAGCCTGTTTGGGCCTTGCTCTGTCTCGAGGCTCATACTTCGTATCTTGGCGGTCTGACCTCTTGGCTCAACGACTCGAGCTCATCTCCTCGTGGCCTAGCTAGTCAAGCTCATTCCTTTGGCGACTTGACAACTTGGCTTAGTGATCTCAAGTTGGTGCAAGCTGGGTCTTCATGGATTAGACTTTGTGGCTGGGCTTTTGCTAGCCTATTTTGCACTATGCCAGAAAACACCCATAGCACAGCCCCTTCTCATGCTTTTTTTGATGAACCACCAATGCTCTTTGTCATTTTTTATGGCTCATTTTCCATAGGTATGCTTTCTGCTTTGGCTTTTTAACATTTTCATTTCTTTTCTCCTTTTTTTTACAAGAACCAAGTCTGCCAAGATAATTTTTGCCTAGCCTTACCACTCCTGTGCCACAGTTACTCGATAAGTCATTCAGTTTCTCTATTAAGGCCTGTCAACGTGATTATTGAGACTTGTGCTCCCTTCTTGGCCTTCCCAGGCTTTTTGTTCCATTTCCTTTTAGACATTCTCATTTCTGACCTTGCCTCTCCTCCTTTCTTTGATTGACCATTGTATTGTTTTTTCTTTTTTCTTTATTGATTGCTCTAATTTTGTGCTTTTTGGTCCATGAATATGATCTTCAATATTTTGCACCTTTTCTTCTCATGTCCGGAAGGATAGATGACCCTATTAACCTTCTAACTCCTCATTGTCTTTCAACTTTGGGGAATATTCCTTTGAGAACATTACCTTCTTATTCATTTGTCCACTTCACATGATCATGGCTGAATGTTTCATGACCAAAATGGATTTGAGCAAGCATACTTGATTGACATGAAACCAAACGATCTAAAGTGGGCTCATTCAAATGTGAAAATGAGATTTGCTTCTGATGAATGGCAAGACCTAAAAGTCATCTAAGAGCTAGAAAGGATTCACATTCTTTATGAATCCATTGAGGGAATATTTTTTTAGGTTGCCAAGGCCGATGAATAAGGGTGCAATTATGACATTACTTTCTTCATCATGTTTTTTGGGGACATAGTTAATCATCTTCAGGTCTCCCCTCCTTTCTTCAAATTTTAGAAAAACATTCTTCACACTTTGAACATCTATCCAACCTAACTCACTTGGAATGCATAGGTTTTCCTTCTTTGCTTCAAGGTGTTAAGTATTCAGATATGCTCTACTTTCTTAGCCTCTTTCTTGTCTTTTGATAGACATTCCTCCATCAAGAATGCCACAATCAAAGTCATCCAAGATTTGCCTTATTTGACATACGTTACTTCCACCATGCAAAGGACTTACAATGTATTTTGTATCATTGTTCAATTGTTTATGGCTACTTTGCACTAATTTAACTAATGTATCTACTTGATCGTTCCCTGCCCTGGAGATTCTTTTGAGCTTATACTTGAATACCTTCAGCAAGCTTCTCACTATACCAGTATACTTTATCAATATCAACTCTTTAATTTCATAATCTTATTTCACTTAGGCAATTACTAATTAAGAATCGCTTATGATTTTTTCAAACTAAGCACTTACCTCATTCTCCAACCTTAAGCTTGCTATCAATCATTTGAACTTTTCCTATTTGTTAGTTGCCTTAAAATCAAACTTTAATTAATACTCTTGCACTAGTTCACTAGGTCCTTATGAGATTACGCCAATCTTGTAACATTTTCCATTTGATAAGCTATTGACATACAGAGTCTACTCCTGGTCTTACGGATCAGTTTCCTTTATCTTTGCCATTTCAACTACAAAATCCACCAGTGTTATATGCCTTTACTGCCTTCCTTACTTCGTATACAAGTTTATACTTGGAGAGCTCTACTCCCTTGTCATGACCCAAATTTCTGGCCATAATCGGTGTGAATATCAAACCTCGATTGACAATCACTAGCCTTGAATCTCGTATACATTATCCTTTACTACTCATACTTGTTTCAATATTCCCAAATCAATTTTATTTAAACCCACCAATCACTAGTGGCTTTGAATTTTGACACAAATTAATTAAATTGATTATTTTTATAATGACCATTACTTTTCACACACGGGGAATGTATAGCCCTAGTTTTAATTTCTCTAAAGTTTTTCAGTAATTAAATCTAAAAAATATAGATTCTTTTCTATACGCATTTGTAATGAAAGTTTTCTTCTTTTTTTTTTTTTGAGGATTCCTGGAGCTTCAAAATTTACAATTTCAAAACTCGTGAAACTTCAATTTCATCCTTTTTTGTATTCACTAAAAATCCCTTTTTATTATCAAAATTAATTTTAGAAAATTTGAGGGTATTACTGATGGGTTTGCTTGGCCATGGGGGGCAGCAGAGATCCGAAAATTTCAAAAAAATTTCTCCCCTTTGGTTGAGCAAACCTCCCAAGGATCCACTAGTTTGAGGTCCCAAATACTCCTAGATCAAATCTAGAGTGAAAGTAGAGCTTACTAACCT
>JANHAO010016674.1:0-14275 GCA_026873985.1 Saraca asoca
TATTTGATGTAACACAACTGTAGCTAGCAATTAATGCATGTAACCTCTCCTTCCTCTATAAATAGGATTGCATTGTTAGCAAGGGGGGAGAGAGGATCTTGTAGGCAGAACTCCTGCAAATTACTCAATAAAACTTCCACCGTGGACGTAGGGTCCGGTACCGCCCGGATTTAGTCAAACCACGTTAAACGTGTTGTACATCTATTTCATCTTCTTCCTCTCGGCTGCATCTCCACTACACTTCAAAAGTGGTATTGATTCCTGAAACTCACATTTTGTTGACTGAAGTTCCGGCCTTCCGTATGAACTGAATTTCACCGTCAACATTTTGGCGCCATCTGTGGGGATCATCCATTCTTTGAAGTTTCCACTGCCATTCAGCAATGGCCCAAGGAAGAACGACTCGGAGCTCTACAGCTCCATCTTTCTAGTGCACCGTTGCACCTGAAATGCAAGAGGTGTAGATGCCTGATCAATCTCGATCCGCCCTAGAAAATATAGTCAGAGAATTGGCTGAAACTGTTAAAGCACTTACCCAGGCGTAAGCACAGAATGCCCAAAGACAAGAAGAGGTCATGGCGCAACTCCAACAGCTTTGAGAAGAAGCTCAGAGAGAAGTCCACGAAGATCATGACAGCCAGAGATTGGGAAGCTTGCAACATAGGAAAAGCTCTACCCCTCAATGTGAAAGGCAGCGATCGGCAATGGACGAGGTTCTCCAAAGGCTAAAATTGCTCGAGGAACGCACACAGCCTCAGGATAATCAGACGTGTTATAAGGAGACCTCAACATTTTCTGTGGAGATCAAGAAACAACCTCTTCCGTAGAAACTCAAGGTGCCCGCTATCCTATTATATGAAGGGAACGATGACCCAAACGATCACCTGGACACGTTTAACACTCAAATGGACCTCCAAACGATTGAACCCCTAATGAAGTGCCGTGTCTTTCCCATCACATTAGGGTCGGCACCTTGCGTCTGGCTCAGACGCCTCCCTGCATGCAGTATTGGCAGTTAGGAGGATTGCCAGAAGAAAATCATTGACCAATACCGAGCACTAAAGAGGCAACTCGTACCTCCCTGCCATCTTGCAATGGTCTTTCAGCATAGGGACAAGTCACTCAAAGATTACATAGCCCGGTTCAGACATGAGGCCAACTCTGTGGAAAATCCCTCAGAGGAAAGCATACTGGCAGCCATCTTAGTGGGACTTCTCAAAGACAACAAACAGTACAGAAGCCTCTACAAATCCCCCGCACAAGATCTCGCTGAATTCTATGACCGGGCAACCAAAGAAATAAGGTGGGAAGAAACCTTCGGAACGAAGGATCCTAAGCATAAAGGGGACAACAACGACCACTCCGTGAGCCAAAAGAGGGGTAGCAAAAGTTATAATAGCCCCACTCCTCATCTCGCAAAGAAGGCAAAGCCTCAGCGGCCCAAAGCTCACTTCGAGAGCTATAGCATCCTATTAGATACCTAGGACAAAATCTTCACCGTGAAAAGGAATAATGAAGATTTTGGGAAACCCCAGCCATTAAGGTCATCCCTTATGTCCAGAGACAAGAGCAGATTCTATGCTTACCATAAAGAGGCTGGGCACGCCACCTCTGAATGCCATGCTCTAAAAAATGCCATCGAATGCTTCATCAGAAGAGGCTGACTATAGGATTACATGGCAGGATCATCAGGATAGTACGCTCAACAGGCCTAACGAGTAGTCACCCAGGAGTCTGAGCCCTCCATCAGAACTATATTTTGACCTTACAATGGTCGTTTGCCAGTTTGTACCGATTTTGGCACTCCGAAATTAATGTAAGTTGCCAATTGGCCAAACACTATTGAGATAAAGTTCTCTCCTGCTACAGTGAATGATTTTCACCCTGATTGGAAAACAAATTCCAAACCGAGAGTGCGATGGCCTTTGAGCCTACTTCGCAATGCCCGGGGGTGCGACGGCCCTTGAGCCTACCCTAAGGCTTCGAAAAATAAATTCCAAACCAAGGGTACGACAGCCTTTGAGCCTACCTCGCAACGCCTGGGGGTGCAACGGCCCTTTATCCTACCCTAAGGCTTCAAAAAATAAAATCGAGGGTGCGACGGCCTTTGAGCCTACCTCGCAACGCTTGGGGGTGCGACGACCCTTGAGCCTACCCCAAGGCTTCAAAAAATAAAATCGAGGGTGCGACAGCCTTTGAGCTTACCTCGCAACGCCCGAGGTGCGACGGCCCTTTAGCCTACCCCGAGGCTTCGAAAAATAAAATCGAGGGTGCGATGGCCTTTGAGCCTACCTCGCAATGCCCGGGGGTGCGATAGCCCTTGAGCCTACCCCGAGGCTTTAAAAAACAAACAAAAATAGAAGCCAAGGGTGTGACAGCCTTTGAGCCTACCTCACAAAAACAAAATCATTATCACCCACAACTCTCATGCGGATGAGTCACTCATAGTTTTCATGTAGATAAAATCTCGCAACTTACATGCGGACGAATTTCTCACAGATCTCGTGCAAATAAATTTCCACAGCTCTCATACGGGCGTATCTCCCACAAAACTTCTCAAATGAGACAACAGATTGAAGCATTCAGAAAATAAAGCACAATCGATCGACTAAAAAGAGAAGTTCTCATTAATTGTCACAAATTTACATACAACAGTGCGTGAAGCATCTGTTACATACATCCACAGGGAGAAGAACCCAAAAAAAGAAACCTCGGCAAGTGAGGTGAGGGTTCAGCAGAGGGAAAGGCCAGTCTCTAAGCCCACTTCTGGTGACAGAGCAGTAGCCCATAGTCCCTCCTGCTTATTCCTCCACCGGCGCACCTGTCTGGGTTGGGACTAGAGCATCCCCAGAACTAGCAGGTTAGGTAATAGAACTACCAACGACGGCCAGAGGAGGTGGCCAGAAGACACCGTGAAAGCCCCGTCAGGCTGATTCTATGCCGAGACCAAGTGCAATGGGCCATTCGTGTCTCCCACCACCATGCAATAGGCCATCCAAGTCTCAACAAGCTTCACTAGAAGCCAAGACACCAAGAAGCTCCAAAAGCTCTTCATTCTCCTCCATTAAATTTCCTTAAGGCAAAAGAAAGAATGCCCCAAGCTATAAATAGACCCGCTTAGCCTATTGAAGAATCTAGAAAGAATCTGGCCAAGTCTTCATCTGACAGCCCAGAACGAGAAAAAATGGTAAATAGGGGAAAGTATGGCCTAAACAGAATGTAAAGACGTCCGACATGACACTTCAATAAAAAAAGGACACTGGCTGAAGATACGAATCCAGCCTTGGAAATATGCAACTCTCGGCTCATAAAGTAAATCGAGAGTTGAGGGGCTTATGTTGTATACTAAAATAGCTTCGCAAGGACAAAATCCCAAGGCAATGAAGGCTAGTTCCCGTGCTTCGAACAAAAGCTCTTGAGAGGCCTCGCTTCGGCTAATAGCAAAATAATTCCAGGCGCCATGCCTCGCTCATCACAATACAACGACGTTGCAAGGAATGGTCCGCAAAACAGTATTCCAGTGACAACACGATTGACTTGACACAATAGTCGATCACTCTACTCGTGCCCACTCCCCCGCTATGATGATCCTCATAGCGTCTCCAAAGCCAGGAAACACCAGAGTATCTTGCCTGACACAGTAACGGCTATAAGCCTACAAGCCGGCCTGAGAAGCCTACTTCCACAGCCTACTGTCGGAATATGGTCTTTTCATTGTCTTTTCTCATTTGTTTGATGTAACACAACTTAATGCATGTAACCTCTCATTCCTCTATAAATAGGATTGCATTATTAGCAAGGGGGGAGAGAGGATCTTGTAAGTAGAACTCCTGCAAATTACTCAATAAAACTTTCGCATCCGGTACCGCCCGAATTTAGCCAAACCATGTTAAACGTATTGTACATCTATTTCATCTTCTTCCTCTTGGCTACATCTCCACTACACTTCAAAAGTAGCATTGATTTCTGAAACTCACATTCTGTTGACTGAAATTCTGGCCTTTCGTACGAACCAAATTTCACCGTCAACAAGAGTCAAGTCAATGCTAAGGCTAATAATATATAATAGAAAAGTGTTCTAAATTAATGGCGCACATGCTTCTGATATATTTTAAATATGTAATTGGCTACATCACTCAAACCTTTTCAACCTCGATCATCAAATATGATGGGGCATGTTTGGTTGAGTGGAATTGTGAGAATGAGAATAGGATAGGATGGAAATGAAAAGTGAATCATTTTGAGAATAGGTTTCAAAAATTAGAATTTTCAATTAAAAAGCATTAATATGTTTGGTATAATTAAAAAATGTAATAGGACATTCCATTTTTCAATATCTATATGCAGAAGCAATCAATAATGAAATTAAAAAAAAAACACTTAGATCCATTTTATTTCCCTCTAAGAATTTTCCTTTTTCTTCTAAAAAAAATTGATTTTATTCTTTAATATTTTTTTGAAAAAAAATGAAATTTTGCAATGATTACATAATAATCATGTTTCATTAATCTTATGGGTAAAAAATAGATGATAATAGGCAAAGAGCGCATGATTTAAAATACAAGGGATTAGATGCACTTTTTTAAAGGTTGATGATTATATGCACTTGAAGTAAAGTACAAAGAGTTTAATGCATTTAAAAAAAAAAACAAAACAATGATATCTTCAATCATAATATCTAATTAATATTTTATAATTTCAATATTTGAGTTATCATTATACATATTTGAAATTAAGCATTAGTATAAAGGATGTTAAAGATATTCCATAAGAAATGGAACATAAATATTATTTCTTCAATTTATGGGATGGGAAATATTTATAGTCCTATCATAATATTAGGGATCTTAGAGGGTGTTTGACAAATTTGTGAACTAATTCTAAATAGTTCAATGTAAAACTAGTTTCATTAAGGCAAATAATTTTAAACTATTTTAAAATCAAATTTAGTTTGGTTTAAAATTAGTTATAAATTAGTTTTTTTTTATAAATTTTGTTTAGTAAGTCTCTTTCATGACTTTGAACCATATAAAAAAATTAAAAAGCTAACTATAATCAAAAGATATCATTGCATAAAATATTAATTAAAATGCAATTGTTATAGGCAAAAAGCGATCCCGAAAGAACGAGCCCCGAGCATGGCAAGAGCCAAGTCCCTCGCTTTGCCAAAGGCGCCCAGCAAGCTTCGCTTCACCCTCCATCAGAAAGTGGCATAGCGAAGTCATCCCGATATCATCTCGTAAAGCAAGCCTTGCCTCGCTTGTTGCAAGACAACGATGCAGCGAGGTGATCATAAGATCAGCTCATCAAAAAGTCGACTACCCTGCTCGAGCCCGCTACCTCACTACAGCAGCACCAAGCTCGCTACAGCGGTTCCCATGACAATCCCGAGCCAGGAATCCCTGCTTAGGATGTTAAGCACCTCGCATGGTAAAGCAGTGCCAGGCGACAGATACAGGTAGAAGCAAGTCTACAGCTGATCAAGGGGACCCACCCCACAACCTACATTTTACAACAGCTGAATTGTAGTCTTTTACTGTCTTTCTCATTTATATTTTGATGTAACACAATTGTAGCTTGTAATTAATACATGTAACTCCTTATTCCTCTATAAATAGGACCGCATTATTAGAAGAAGAGGAGAGGTCAAACTCTGTAAGCAGAAACTCTGCTAAAATTACTTTTCAATACATTAATAAAATCTCTATCGTGGACATAGGGTTCAGTGCCTCCTAGATTTGGTCGAACCATTTTAAAAACACCGCCCCTCCCTTTCCTTCTTCCTCTCAGACTAACTCCTCTTGCACTCCGAAAGTAGTATCGGATCCCCGAACTCTCTCCTGTTGGCCGAATTTTAGGACCCTCCGTGTGAATCGAAATCCGATGTCAACATTTTGGCACCATCTATGGGGACCGTCTGCTCTCAGAAGTCTCCATTGCAGCATAACAATTGCCAGAGGAAGAACTACTCGAAGCTCAACTACTCCAGTCCTTCAACCAATGGACACTCCCACTGTAGGGGCTCACCAACAATCTACTGCTGCTCTTGAAACTCAAGAGGTACCAACGCCCGACCAACCTCGTCCGATGCTTGAAAGCATAATAAGAGAGCTAGCTGAAACCGTCAAAGTGCTGGTGCAGGCCTAAGTTCCGAGCACCCAAAGATAAGAAGAACTCATAGCACAGCTCCAGCAACTTCGCAAAGAGGCTCAAAAAGAAACTCATGAAGATCATGATAGTTAGCAATTGGGGGGCTCGCAATGAGCAGGAAGCTCTACCCCTCAGTCTGAGATGCAGAATCGGATAATAGAGGAGATCCTCCGTAGGCTCGAATAGCTAGAAGAGTGTCCGCAACCTCAGAGTCATTAGCCACGCCATGAGGAAAGCTCTCCATTTTCTGTGGAGATCGAGATGCGACCTCTCCCACAAAAACTTAAAAGTGCCCACGATCCCACTGTACGACGGGAACAGTGACCTGAGTGATCACCTAGATGTATTCAATACCCAAATGGACCTCCAAACAACTGATCCCCTGGTGAAGTGCCGCATTTTTCCTGCCACATTAGGGGGGACACCTCAAACATGGCTCAAGCACCTCCCGGCTTGCAACATCAGCAGTTAGGAAGAATGCCTAAAGAAATTTGTTGACCAATAATAAGCGCTGAAGAAATAACTTGTGCCCCCTTACCATCTCGTAATGATCTTTCAATGCAAGGGTGAGTCACTCAAGGACTACATAGCTCGATTCAGGCATGAGGCCAACTCGATAAAAGATCCTTCTGAGGAAAGTATCTTAACAGTGATCTTAGAAGGACTTCGAAAAGATGGAAAACTTTACAAAAGCCTCTACAAGTGCCTAGCTCGAGACCTCGCTAAATTCTACAAGCGAGCTACTAAACAAATAAAATGGGAAGAGACCTTCAGAATGGAGGAACCCAAGCATAAAGTGGGGCCCAGTGGTCCCACTACGAACAAAAAGAGGGGTAGCGAGAGTCACGACGACCCTACTCCTCACCCCGCAAAAAAGGTGAAACCTCAGTGACCTCAAGGTCGCTTCGAGAGCTTTAGCATACTGTCAGACACACAAGACAAAATCTTTATCGCAGAAAGGCATAACGAGGACTTCGAAAGGCCCAGATCGACGAGAGCCACTCCAAGTTTAGGGATCCAAGCAGATTCTATACTTACCACAATGAGGCTAGACACACCACCTTAAAGTGTCTAATACTAAAAGATGTTATTGAAGACCTCATCAGGAGAAGCTGACTACAGGATTACGTGGTGAGACCATCGGGACAATGTGCTCAGCAGGCTCAGTGAGTTGTCGCTTAAGAGCCTGAACCTTCCATCAGAACCATATTCTAATCCTGTAACACTCATTTGTTATCAATGGTGACTAATTGTATCAACTATTGTATGCTGAATCAATGTAAACTACCGATTGGCCAAACATTATCTAGACAAAGAGTTTTCACTCTGTCATTGCAAGGATTCATCTGGGGGTGAGACGGTGCAAGGCCTATCCCGTCAATACATTCAAAGCGAGTCACATCCCTTGAACTATGACAAAGAGTGCAAAAGTTTCGACTAGGGAACAACAAGCTTGCTATGGTACTCACGTGCGACCTCGCTATGCGACAAGCCGTCGTCTTAACAAAAACAAAACCTGTCAGAGGGTGAGATGGCCTAGAACCTACCTCATGTTCGAGGGTGAGATGGCCCCAGAGCCTACCTCACGTTTGAGGGTGAGACAGCCTAAAGCCTACCTTGTGATAGCGCAAACGCACAGTTTGTCTGGGGGCAAGACAACTCCAGAACCTACCTCGCAGCCGAGGGTGAGACTACCTAAAGCCTACTTCACGTTCGAGGGTGAGACGGCCCCAAAGCCTACCTTGCATCTGAGGATGAGACAGCCCAGAGCCTACCTCATAGTCGAGGATGAGACAGTCCATGAGCCTACCCTGATAACATTTCTAGACTAAACAATAGACGACTAGCTTGTCATATAGTAGGAATGCCATAATGAACTTGTCATAACTCTTATGCGACACATTCATAGCTAGCATACAGCTAGAGAATCACGGTTCGCACACTTGATTTCTCATCAGTCCTAGCTCGCATGTAACCCACTCTCACTCACAATAGATTGAGCAACCAGAAAGATAAAGTGCAGTCGATTGGCCAAAGAAACATTTTATTGATCATCAGAAACTTACAACTCCCTGTCTGCAAAGCACACTGAAAGTTGAGGGGCTTATGTTGTAGGCAAAAAGTGGCCCTAAAAGAATGAGCCCTGAGCACGGCAAGAGCCAAGTCTTTCACCTCACCAAAGGTGCCCAGTAAGCTTCACTTCGCCCTCTATCAGAAAGTGGCACAGCAAAGTCATCCCGATACCATCTTGCAAAGCAAGCCTTGCCTCGCTCATCGTAAGACAATGATGCAGTGAGGTGATCATAAGACCAGCTCGTCAAAAAGCTGACTACCCTGCTCGAGCCCGCTACCTCGCTATAATAACACTAAGCTCGCTACAGCGGTTCCCATGACAACCCCAAGCCAAGAATCCCCGCTTGGGATGCCAAGCACCTCACATGGTAAAGCAGTGCCAGGTGACAGATGCAGGCAGACATAAGTCTACAACTGACCAAGGGGACCCACCCCACAACCTACATTCTGCAACAGCCGAATTATAGTCTTTTACTGTCTTTCTCATTTATATTTTGATGTAACACAACTGTAGCTTGAAATTAATGCATGTAACTCATCCTTTCTCTATAAATAAGATTGCATTGTTAGAAGAGGAGGAGAGGTCGAACTCTGTAAGCAGAAACTCTGCCAAAATTACTTTCCAATACATTAATAAAATCTCCGTTGTAGACGTAGGGTTTAGTGCTGCCTAGATTTGACTGAATCACGTTAAAAACACTGCATCTCCCTTTCCTTCTTCCTATCGGACCAACTCCTACACTTCGAAAGCAGTATCGGATCCCTAAACTCTCTCCCGTTGGCCGAATTTTGAGACACTTCGTGCGAACCAAAATCCGATGTCAATGGCAATATTTAAATAATAAATAAATACATTGTTTTTTGTTTATAAAAATCTTGGGAGTGGAAAGATTCTAGGGAGAAGTTTCTTTTGCCATGGAGAAAACACAACGCACTAAAAAAATTTTACACCCATAAAAAATGATCTTGAAAAAAACTAGAAAAAGGAATTCAACCTCAAGTCAGAATGCTTAAAAGCATGTTTTCACTATAATACTATTTAGATAAAAACCAGAAATTTAAATATTAAATAACTAACAAATATATAAAATTTAAAAACCGTTTCCAATATGTCCACTTAGCTAATTTTCAGGATTGACAAACAACCTCTTAGTATTATTGTCTATTATATTTTTGTAAGTCAAACAACTATTTTCTTAATTTAACATCCATTGTATTTTGACGTAAATAATATCTAACTTATCATATAATAAGCAATAATAATTTTAGTGTTATAGGAGAAGTAGAAATATTTCCCATGAAAGGAATGCATTTTAATGGAATGAATCTTTCAAGTGGAATTTCCATTTCATGTGACAACAACTATTACTCGGGTTCATTTTTTTTTAATGTCAAAATGCAAGTTGATTTAAAAATAACTTAACTTTTACAATAGTATTTATTACATATATTTTTATTGTAATCAATTTGTGATGACAATTAATTCTATATTTTAGTTTTAAACAATTTATACATATCAATCAATTTGTAAATCCAAATTGAATACAAAAACAAATCGTCCGAGAAGTAATTCACACTATACTTTTGTTGACATGTGAATCCAGTCAACCTAAGTCCAAAATCCTAAATTACAAATTGAGTGTAAGAGAGAGAGAGAGAGAGAGACCAGGAGTTTTTTAACATGATTCGATCGAGTATAATACTTATGTCCACGGTTATTTTATTTTTTAGTAGTTTTGCTGAGTATTTGTTGTTTCTTTCTTGATTTTTTCCTTCTTTCTTTATTCTTCCTCTCTTCTATACAATGATTTCATATCCTTTTATAATGGTGGGGGTGTTACAGTTTGAATATAATTCAATAATAGATAAAGATCATGAATTGATTATGATTATATAACAGATAATAACAAATTTCTATTAAAATAGGACATTGAATAGATTTCCCTGAATTGATGGCTGGGAAAGCATGCTTCGAGCTATAGGCTAGATCCTATCCTTAATGACTTGAGGTTATTGCTTTGACCTTTATTGACTAGTGATCTGAGCTCATATTTGGCAAGCTGGGGAATTGCTCGAATGATCTCAATCATAGTTGAGCTGGGCTTGTCTATAGAGCTTTTACTATCCCATTTATATGGTTCCAAAAATACTCACAACATTAATCCTCCCAGCTCTCAGTGTGATCTGTGAACTGGGAGTTGTAGTTTGCTGGTAAAAGCTAGCAACTGTGATCTGCCATGCAGTCATTTAGACTTCCAAGTTGAATGCGCAGTAAGTCACAGACAATAACTCAAATGCTGATATAAATGTGCCTTAGCTTGCAAACCATGGCTTAATGAATATCAGCCAAGTCAAATGCCTAGTAGGTCACATGAATGTGCCTCAACTAGCAAACCATAACTATGTCAAGTTGGATGCTCAGTAGGTCACATGAATTGTCTTAGCTAGCAATGGATGCCCAGTAGGTCATGCCTAAGCTAGCAAACTAGGACTTTATAAATATTTGTCAAGTTGAATGCCTAGTAGGTTGAGCCTTAGCTAGCAATAAATGCCCAGGTAGGCCGTGCCTTAGCTAGCAATGAATGCCTAGGTCAGTCATGCCTCAGTTAGCAATGATTACTTAGTAGGTTGCGCCTTAGCTAGCAATAAATGCCCAAGTAGGTCATGCCTCAACTAGCAATGGTTGCCTATGTAGGTTACGCCTTAGCTAGCAATAAATGCCTAGGTAGGTCACCCCTCAGCTAACATTGAATGCCTAGTAGGTCACACCTTAGCTAGTAAACCATGACTTTGTCTAGTTAAATGCCCTTTCTAGATTAGAAGGGCGATTGCTCGCTTTTGAATTAGAAGGGTGAGTGTTCACTTTCGAATTAGAAGGGCGAGCGCTCGCTTCCAGATTAGAAGGGTAATTGCTTGTTTTCGGATTAGAAGGGTAATTGCTCGCTTTTGGATTAGAAGGGCAAGTAGATGTTCAGCATTCCAAGCTCGTGGAACTTTAACTCAGTTCAAATGTTAATTGATAGGCTCCGTTTTCTAAGTCTTCCTTGATGATGTATAGGGCTTCCCAATTTGGATCTAGTGTCCCATTAGCTCCAGGAAGAATAAGGCATAGTGCGAGATCACCGATTTTATAGTCCTGAACTTGGACTTCCTGTATAATACTTTGCTAAAATTTTTTCTAAAAATTAGTAAACATAGATATAAGAATTTAAGGAAAAACTTGGGTGCTTTTATTAATTTCTGAATAACACTACAGAATTAAAAGTGTTGGGGCTGTTGTTGTACTGGTTGCTGGGGCTACTGAGGTCGTTGTCTCATAGGTCACAACATATAGTCTCTCAAAACCTCTCTTGATTAGATTCTCAATTGCATCTTTGAGTGCTCAGCAATTCGAAGTATTGTGCCTGATCTCATTGTGATAGGCATAAAACTTGTCTTTGAATCTATACCTGTTGGGAGTCCTTATGGGGTTAGGCTTGTTGAAGTCCACCCTATCCTTCTCCATTGCAAATATCCTATCCTGAGTGACTGATAAGACACTATAGCTATTATAGTAACTCTGACATTGAGGTCGCTCATTCTTGGCCTTCTTTGCAACTTGATTATTTGAGCCATCCTTCTGACTCTCTTTGTCATTCCCACCATTGCTCCTCTTTTTATTCTAGTTCGAGCTATTCGCCTCGTCCTTCTGATTGGTCTTCCTAGAGCCAAAGGTCTTCTCCCACTTGAACTCTTTGGTAGCTCATTCATAAAACTCACCCAAGTCCCTCATTGGAGACTTATATATGCTTTCATACAGCTTTCCATCCTTGTGAGGTCTTACCAAGATCTCTATGAGGATGCTCTCATATGAAGGATTTTCTACATTGCTGACTTTACACCTAAACTGTGTAATGTAGGTTTTCAATGGTTCATTCTTCCGCTAAAAGACTATTGCGAGATGGCAGAATGATGTGAGTTGCCTTCTCAGTGCTTTGTACTGGTTTATAAATCTCCTCTGGCACTCTTCCTAACTATCAATGCTATAAGCTTTAAGATTTCGGAACCATGTTCGAGTTATGTCTCTTAGAATGGCTGGGAAGACATGGTACTTGACCAAAAGGTTAGTCGTCTAAAGATCCATCCATACATTGAATACATCCAGCTGGTCGTATGGGTCACTATTCCTATTGTATTGCGAGATAGTGAGAATTTTGAACCTGTGAGGGAGAGGCTCTGTCTTGATCTCCCTAGTGAATGGTGTTTTCTCCTCATAACGATTTCAACAATCCTAAGCCCAAGGGTGATCTTCTAATTGCTATACCCTCTAAAGCAGCTCT
Organism: Saraca asoca; assembly: GCA_026873985.1. NCBI lineage: Eukaryota > Viridiplantae > Streptophyta > Magnoliopsida > Fabales > Fabaceae > Saraca > Saraca asoca. The sequence continues at coordinate 12,543 of JANHAO010016674.1, forward strand.
TCTCCATTTGGTTCTGTGCTCTAGATCGATGTCTAGAAGATTGTAAGCCCCTTATTTGGTCGTGGAAGTGGCAATCTGAGATTCTATGCCTTCTCTTGTGCCTGTGGCCTAGTGAGTATTGATTTGAGATATGTCCCTGACTGGTCCTGTTCGAGCCTTCAACTTAATGCAAACCCCTATATCGCTGATTACTTCATTATCATCCTTGCAAGCTTGGCCGGTCTCCGACCTTGGTCGTAAGTTGGAAAAGCGAGCTGAATGTGCGTGCTGAAGTTTTTCTCTGATTGGCCTCTCTTCTTGAGCTCCTCCCTGTGGCTGCTGGTGTGCTTCTCTTTGCGCAGTGCCCCCAACCTACTTTTTCGTGCCTTGAGCTTATGCTTGGGTCAGTGCCTTAACTGCTTTAGCCAACTTTCTCACCATGTTCTCAGGCACTTCATGATGCTAATGCCACTCTTGCACTCCATTAGTCCTAAGAATAGTAACAAGTTGGTGATAGGCCAATTGGGGCATGCCAATGGCAGCAACTATGGTAGGGAAGGCGGAGGTGTTTGCTGCAGGAAGAACTAGGCCTCCAATTGGTAACACATCCCACTACTGTTCTATGTGACCATCAAGCTGATCCGTTGCAGTATCTTAACTCCTGGTGGTTCCTCCTCTAGCCATTACAACTGGATGGAAAATTAAGGAGAATGCAGTTTAGGGCGCTCCTTCTAACGCTAAAATATTGACGTGTGAATCCAGTTAACCCAAGTTCAGAATCCCAAACTATAAATTGATTGTAAAAGAGAGAGAGAAAGAAAAAGAGAAGGGAGACACTAGAAGTTTTTTAACGTGGTTTGGCTGAGTATAATGCTTACGTCCATGATTGTTTTATTTCTCAGAATTTTTGTTGAGTATTTATTGTTTCTTTCTTGATTTTTTCCTTCTTTCTTGATTCTTTCTTCCTTCTGTACAATGATTTCATCCCTTTTTATAATGATTGGGGTGTTATAGTTTGAATGTACTTTAAGAACAGATAAATGTCATGAATTGATCATGATTACATAGTGGATAATAATGGATTTCCATTAAAATGGGAAACTGAATGGATTTCCCTAAATTGATGATTGGGAAAGTATGCTTCAAACTGCGGGCTAGATCCCATCCTTAATGGAGGTTGTTGCTTTGACCCATGTTGACCAGTGATCTGAGTTCGCATTTGATGACTTGGGGAATTATTCCAGTGACCTCAATCATAGTTGAGTTGGATTCTTATCAACTGGACTTGTCTATTAAATTTTTATCAGCCTATTTGTATGATTCCAAAAATGCTCACAACTTCAAAAACCAAAATTTCCGAGGTTTGATCATGTACGAACAATATATATTTGCGTCTAACACTTGCAAATTTATGTTTATAACAAATTCAAAACTTAATAAATATTTTAGTTTAATCTCTTTTTCTCTAATTTTATTTTATTTTATTTTCATGTTCATGTAATGTATACAAATCGGAACTTCAGAGAATTTTTAAGGCTCATGTTATTTGATATTTTATGTGAAAAATTAAATGATATTGTGCAGGATTGCTACTTTGTTCATCTATCCATTGTATTATTAAATTATCAAATCTGATGAGCTCATATAAGCAAAAGAAAAGGAAAAATCGACATTATTCATTAATGCACTCCAATAAATTGAGTTTAATTATTTTTTAGTTTATTGTAAAAATAAGCACACGTCAATTATGCATA
>JANHAO010016675.1:0-14270 GCA_026873985.1 Saraca asoca
AAGAAAAATATTGCTGAAATTTCCTTTTCATTTCTCTAACTTGAGCTCGCGCACTTTGAAGTTGTTCTTGGAGCTGCAATATTAGGTAAAAGAATATTCAATATTATATTCCTATTGTCATAATTAATTAATTATACTAAGTGAATAATTAAAAGGAAAAAGATGAAGTATAAAACTTAAAATTACCGAAGCCAATAGCATAGTCAACCTTAATTATTCTTCTGCACGGTTCAGGAAACATTCTGAAAAGCAGTAAATACAAAAAAGGGAGAACAAAGAAAATTAATAAGTGATAAACTACACATGGAATAAACTTTCTTAAGAAAAAGGGCAAATTAGGGAACTTACTTCCAGGGTACCGTCCCAACCAACATCCAATCTCCAGTTTGTTACCAGATCTCTGTCCACGGACCCTTTCGTGCCAAAGAGGTTCATTTTTTTGTTTTGTTTGTTACCTATGTCTTTAAATATCATGAAATGTCTCACATATCTGTCCAATGACGTGTGGGAAATGGACACAATTTATTAGGATCACATATCATGAAGTTTCTACCTTCAATTTTTTATCAGGATTACTTGATTTAATTCATGATAATTCAATTTTTTTTCTTTTGTGGAGCAAAAGTAATTATGCAACAACCAGGAATGGGGCATACTAAATATGGTTTTTATAATTATAAAAAAATATCCTAAACTTAAGATTTTGCATTTAAAAATACCAAATATTCTATTGTTACAACAAAATAATATACATGACACAAAAATAGATACAGATAGTATTATACAGCCAAAACTACACATTGCGAATGTGGAAATCCTGCTATCCCTCTTTCCGCATCACCGCTACAGCAAAAACTACACAATGTCAGCAAAAAAACGAAGGACGTCATGAATGAATTCGTTGAAATAAACTAGCGAGTTTGTTTCAATGAAAAATAGGTTGCGTAAATAGTTTAAATAAAATAATTTAATTAAAATAAGTAAACCAGGGACAGCTTCATAGGTAAAATAATTTATGTAAAAATATTTCTAACAAATATTCTCTTCAAATATAAGTTTTTGAAAATTAGTGAAATATTTATTGTGAAAAAAAATTAAACTATTTTATACATAAAAATCCTTGAAATTCATATGTCTGAATGCTCTATGCTCATCTGTTTATCCAAGGTTAGGATTCTTAAAATTATCCACTACTTGGATTCAATACCAATTTTCCATAGCATAAATACACTCAAACAATTATGCACATAATCACATAGGAAAAATAATTCCTAATCTTATATCCTAAATCTACATCCTATATGTAAATCTAGTTGTAAATGAATTCTCATATATTATCTTTCCAAATCAATTCTTAGTCTACGTCAATAATCTCAACATCTGTAAGTCTAATAATAATTTATTATTATTAACTAAATTGATTTAACTTTTTCATGATATATTAGGCAATTAGGCATTCCAAACTCTTCTCATTATTTAATCAATTTTTACAAAATACTCCTTCAAATGGGATACGTTCCAAGTTCTAGGGATTGACATCCCTTGCATATTTTTTTGAGTGATATACCCCATTCCCCAGGGCTTCTACCACTCAAAATGGTCCTTCCTAAGTGGCAAGTAACTTTCTTTGGCCTTTTTGCTCTTTTTGTCAATCATATGACTAAGGTTCTAGGTTTGAAACTTTAGGGCTTGACTTTCTTGCTGGGCTAGCTTATTTTTGTATTCAACTTCTTGAATCTGTGTTGATTTCCTGACTTCATCACTGAATTCTAGCTTCGTAGTAATCGTGTTTTGTTTTCTTGCTCCTCATATTGGTTTCTTTATTTGCTTTCTTGTCCTAGGTTGACTAATAGCATTGCTTTCATGCCATAGGTTAATTTAAAACATGTTTCTTTCATTACTAAATGTGAAGTGGTTCTATATGACCAAAGGACACTTGATAACTCCTCCACCCAACATCCTTTAGATGACTCTAACCTCTTCTTTAATCCTTTAATAATAACCCTACTGGCTGATTCTGCCTATCTATTTGTCTAAGGCTATTCTGCCAAGGTGAACTTTTGCTTTATTCCCAACCTTAAACAAAGTTGTTTGTAATGCCACAAACCTAACTAGCCCAAGATAACTACTAAGCCTGAAACACATAGCCTAAAAGGCAGCTGGAGTTGTTTACATAGGCAAGAATGGTGCCTTATAAATCACAATCAAGTGTCAAATCTAACTGATGTGAGCTTCTCAATCTCCTCTACTCAAGTAGCCTAAAGTCCTCATTAAGCCTATCAAATCTCATGGCCTAAGATCTATACCAGCTAAAGTATATGACTAGTGAATGCTCTGATGCCATTTATCATATTCCAAAGCTAATTAGCCTAAGATAACTACTACGCCTGAACCATGTGTCCTAAAAGATTAACTGAAGTTGTCTAAATATTAAAGATTAATACCTTATAAATCACAATCAAGTGTCAAATCTAACTCATGTGTGGCTTCACAATCTCTTCACTCAAATGGCTTAATGTCCTCATTTTGCCATTCAAATCTGATCACCATGGATCTATATCAGCTGAAGTATACAATTGGCGAGTGCTCTAATACCATTTGCCAAGCCATAAGCCTAATTAGCCCAAGACAACTGCTAGGCATGAACACATGGCCTAAAAAACTAGTTCGAGTTGTCTAAGTAGTCAAACTTCGGGCCTGATATATCATACTTAAGTTTCAAAGCTCACTATACCTCACAATCTTCCTCACTCTTCCTCACTCAAATGGTCTAACATCTTCATTAGGCTTATCACATGACTCGCCCAAGATTTACACTAACTAATGTATGCAACTAGTGATTGCTCTAATACCATTTGTAATGCCTTAAGCTTGATTGGCCCAAGGCAATTACTAGGCTTGAATCACGTGTCTAAAAAACTAGTTGAAATTGTCTAGGTAATCAAGATTGGTGCCTTGTAAATCACAATCAAGTGTCAAATGTAACTGATGTGGGGCTTCATAATCTTCCCACTCAAATGACCTAATGTCCTTGTTAGGCTCATCAAATCTTATGGCCCATGATCTACAACAACTAAAGAATTTGGCTAGTGAGTGCTCTGATACCATTTGTCAAGCCCCAAGCTTCATTAGCCTACGGCAACTGCTAGGCTTAAACTATATGGCCTAAAAGACTAGTTTGAATTATCTAAGTAGTCAAACTTAGTGCCTTATATATCATATTAAAGTCTCAAATATCACTAATATGGGGCTTCACAGTGAAGTCATTGCTTTTGCACAGTACTACTTTTAAAAGATTTTCTTTGAAAGACTTCCTTTTATAAAGAGCTATAAAAGTCTTGCTTTTGAATTGTGTCTTGTTATGTGAGATGATTGCTGTAGAAAGTCTGAACCTACATACAAGTTTTTAATAATCAGATCAAAAGAGGGTAGTATTATTTTTTTTTTCATTTTTCAACTTTGTATACATGCATATAAGTTTCCACAAAAATTTCTTAGTAATTTGAAAGATTATTCTGGTAAGAGGTTCAGCTTTCACCCACAAGAATAGTTAATCACAACCAAGATGAACTTCCTCTGTCCTATAGCTTTTAGGAGCAGTCCCACAAAGTCTTGCCCCCACTTTGTAAAGGACCTAGGGGTAAAGATTGGTAGCTACACACTAGCTGGCTCTCGTGGTACATTGGCAAATGGCACTTATCACAATCTTGGGCAAGTTGCAAGGCTTCTTTTTTAGAGTTAGCCAAAAATAACCCAATGGTATGACTTTTAGTGCCAATGTTATTCCTCATATATAACTTTCACAAAGCCCTTTATAGAGTTCTTTAAAACATAATTAGCCTCCTCTGCCTAAAGACATCATAGAGCTAGGAGGGCAAACCCCTTTGTTGTACAAATGCCCATTACTTAGAAATGAGTAAATTATTTACCTAATCAATTTATAGCCTTTGTCTTGTCCATAAATGTCTTTCCATCCTTTAGATATGCAACTATAGAGTCCATCCATGTTGATTCCTTCTTAGTGCTCATAACCTTTGCCTCTTCTATGCTTGATACTTGCACTATTTCTTAAATGATTGTTCTATTGTTGATGGTCAATTTGGTGCTGGTTATCTTGGCTAAAATGTTTGCCTAATTGTTCTCCTCCCTCATAATTTGAATTCATATTCAAAATCATTTAACAATTGTCTGGCTTTGTCTGCATACCATATAATCAAGGGTTCTCAAGCTTCATACTTTCAATTATTTGGCTAGTGACTAATTGTGAGTCTCTGATTATCAGTGGCATGAAAGTTGAATTTTAGATAGGATTCTAGTGAAATTCCTTATAGTCCTTCTAAGATTACTTTCACTTTGCTAGGCTTTTTATTTGACAATCCATCTACAAATAGCTTCCATACCAAACTCTTATTGTCATTTTCTGCTTGTGGCATTTCTACTATAAAATCTGCCAACACTTAAACTTTAATTGGTTTTTGGGGCTCAAATAGTAAGCTATACTTTGACAACTTGATTGACCAATGCACTAGCTAGCCTACAAGATGTAACTTTTGCAATACTTATCTGATAGGTATGTTTATTCTAACTATGACATGGTGAAACTCAAATAAGGTTTCAGCCTTTTTCATGCAAACAATAGAGCATATGCCACTTTTTGGTGCCAAAGCTCTGAATCGTGCAAAGTCTTATTGACAAAGTAGACCAACTTTTGTTCTCCCCCTCTTCTTTCACCAAAATTGCTTTGATTGCCTCATTAGATGCTGCTAAGTACAAGTAAAGGGATTTCTTTGGTCACCATTTTGATAATATTGGTAAAGTAGATAAGTATTTTTTGAGCTTAATATAAGCTTATTCACAATCATCATTCCATACAAAATTAACATTCTTAAGTAATTTAAAGATGGGAAGGTGTTTGTTGCCTGACCTAAACTTGAAACATCTTAAAGATACTAAGCATCCATTCATCACTTGCACTTCTCAGACATTTTTTTCATGAGTCAAAATCCTGGCCATGACTGACATGAATATCAACCCCTTTTTTTGATAATCACCAACTTTTATCACTTATTCCTACTAATAGTCATCCCAATTTTCCTAAATATATTCTCTTAAATCTCATTGATTTACTAGAAGATAATAAAACTTAAAGAGAAATAATAGCATATAGAAAATAAACATATTTCATAATTGACACTGGCATTGCCCAATAGGCATATGCTAGACTTAATACATGGTTCCATAGTTTACATTCAGTTTTCAAAAAAATACTTTTCACCTTCCATAAGACCTAGAAGTCACTCTTAAGCTACTCTATATCCTTTCCAAAACTGGGTAATCAAAAGAAGTTATATGAACCTATATCTTATCATAACTTCAAAAACATAGATTAATATAACTAAACTTGTGGCCTTTTTGTTTACTAGTTTTTTTTTTTTTAAAAAAAAAAGGGTTAGTAAAATACAAAGTTTGATGGTAGACCTCTATAGGTCAAACCATCCTAGGGCCATCATGAGAAGGACATTGGTGGCTCCATAGGAATGATTTCAACCTCATGAAGTACATCACACCTTGCTAAATTTAAGATGATAATGTAATGTATCTTAATTCGACAAGTTCCTAGGGGATTGGTGTTAAAGATGTCAACAGTAGCTTCCACTGGATCATTATCCATTCTTACTTCTTTGTGAAAGGGTTTGTGGCAATGTCTTGAGGATCTAGAAAATAATCCATAGAAGAATAAGTTTAAGGCTTGGTGAGATAATACATGCCAAACTTATGAAGTTATCCAACAATACAACATATATATAAACATATCCATACCATAACTAGATAATCATTTCTTAGGTAATTTTCATAAGCAATCATTAAGTTTAGTGACTCATCTTTAAAGGGAATCACATTATAATATCCTTAGCACATTATACCAAACCAAGGCTCTCATGGTTGTATGTTGCCATCCTTACACATTATGTATTTCAATCTTATAATATCATATTTCAATATTCCATATGATAACAATGTAGGTAAAGGCAAATACATAACAATAACTATAAACCTCCTTGTTGCTCCAATAAAGGCAAATACATAACAACAATGATAAACCTCCTTGTTGCTCTGATCCAAACTTATCCCACTCATCCCAGCCTTTTCCCTCCAAGCAAACGTTATCCCATTTATCAATGATAGAACATGTAAATTCAGGATCTAGTTCATTATTCCCATCACATTCCATCATTCACATTTTAAGTCTCATAAAAGCTTTTAAGTATTGAATGATATCATTCTCATAACAGATACATCATCAATTTTACATTATTACATTTCATCACCAATCAAGATATTGTATACCATTCCAAATTTCATGAAAATTATCAGATATTAAGCAATATTGTTTTCATAATAACTATATCCCAACATTTTCATTCAGTCACAATTCTAGCCACATGAATTATGTTATGTTGCAAGTGCACCATACATTCTTTGTTTTATCATCATATAACTACTAGATTACTTTCATATTAGTAATGTTTAGCCAGTTGTTAAATCCAATTATATTACATTATAAATTACTTATTTAAACTTTCTTAATTATTATACTCATTTTAGTAGGGATTTATATAAGATTAAACTAAGGGAATAGGAAATCTTTTAAAAAGAAATGGAGTTAGGACAAAAAATATGAAAATTTTTAAAGATATGATTAGAATCGTGAACAAGATCATTGAAGAAATTTAAGTAGAATCATAATTAAAATTGAGAAGTTTAGTTGAGAAAGATTTGATTCGACTCAAGGAAATTTAGTTGAAAATGCAAGTCTGCTTATTAAAATGTGTGAGCTTTCAAGAAGTTTAAATACAATCACAATCAGAATAAAAAAAACTAGGGTACAAAGAATTGATTTGAATCACACAAATCTACTTTAAATTTCAATTTGGATCATCAGAACAAAATTGCTAGGTTTTTGTGAGAATGATTACAGGTTCAGTTCAAAAACTACAATCCGACTCAAACAAGTAGGATTTGCATGACAACAACAGAAAAATAGGTGAAGCAACTTCCAATTTTACATTACACCATTGGATCTTAATGTAACATATTTTAAGAGCTCAAACAAACATGAAACTTAGCTATTCCAACACAAAACTAGTCATTGTATCAATAAATCCATTTAGTCTCAAGCTTTGCCACAAGATCACAAAAAAAAACCTATTTTGTCAACTTGCACCAATAATCAATAAATCACAAGCAATAAATACACTATAATTCACAAAAATGGCAAGAATTACTCAGATATGAACTGGAAACACAAGATCACTACTAATCCCACCAAAAATCTTTAATACTCTTCATAGACAAAAAGAAGAGCATATTAGCTTCTTACCTATTTCAGGGTTTTGTTTTTAGTAGACAATTATATGCACCATTTGATTATGGTTTCATTGCGTAGAAACAGGCTAAACATACAAGATTTAAACTCTAAAACTTCAAAAAATTTATATGGGTTCTTAAACTAAATAGTTACATGCATAGGGATTGTAAACTTGAAAAATTTAGATCTAAAGTTATACTTTGTGAAGCAATATAATTTTGTTGTCAAATTGAAAAGGAAGAAGAGAGGATTTAGCTATAAAAATAAGAGAAAATGATAAGAAGAGATGAAAGACTTACTTGATGAGAGAGAGAGTAAGTGTAGTGAAAGAAGCTTTAGGCTTGGAGACGAAGAACAAGAAAATCGCATGGGTTGCAATGCAACCAGTTCATGGTTAAAAGAAGAAGAGGAAGTCAGTTAAGGAAAAGGGCAAAATGGGAAGAAAGGAAGTCAATCTTTTGTCTTTGACTTTCTTTTAATATTTTCTTATTTTGTCTTTAGCTTTAAGTCTAAATTTAATGTACTCATCGCTCCCCAATTGCTATGAAATTCTAATACAAATTAGTTAAATTAAGTACTTTTATAACAGTTATAAATTTACACTTGTTGGGCACCCATTGCCTTAGTTTTAATATATCTAAAGTTTTTCAGAAATTAAATCTCAAAGGCATGAATTTTGTTCCTTGAGCATCCATGATGAGAATTTCAATCTCTGAAAAATTTCTAAAATTTATATAATCTATTTCTACTATATCTAGGATTCTTGTAGCTTAAGATTTGTAGTTTCAAAATTCTTGAAAATTTTTTAAATTTACTTTTTTGAATTTTTTTACTAAAAAGCCATTTTATTGCCAAAATAATTTTTAGAAAATTCGAGATTTTACAATTCTCTCTCTTAAAAAGAATTCATCCTTAAATTTAAGTAATGACAATAAGTTAGCAAGAATGAACTAGTGATTATAAGTAATACCTTATACTAAGTGATTATTGTACTCATCCTTTATCAAATAATTAAGGATATCATCATTGGATATCTGCTTCCAATTGCCACATGGCTTCTCATTCATCATCTTGCACCCATGGCACCTTAACCATAAGAACTTCTTTGGATCTTAATTTCTGAATTCATTGCTGAGGGTAGCTTTTGGTTATTCCTTATATGTCAGTTTAGTATCAAACTAAATTGGTTCTTTCTTGATAACATGAGACTCATCTGGAGTATATTTTCTTAGCATACAAATAGAGAATATAAGATGAACTCCTTGCATTTTGATTGGCAAGGCTAATTGATATCCTAAAACTTTTATGCATTTGATTATCCTAAATGGTCAAATATACCATGGCATCAACTTCCCCTTCTTGCCAAAACACATGACTCCTTTCACAGAGGACACTTTAACGAATACTTGCTCATTAACATTGAATTCTAATTTCTTTATTCTCTTATTTAGGTATGATTTCTACTAGTTTTGAGCTACCTTCATTTGATCATGGATCATTTGTACCTTTTCAATAGTGTCTATCTCAAGATCTGACCCTAGCAACTTTGATTTTCTAGGTTCAAACCAACTTACTAGAGATCAACATCTTCACCCATACGATGCTTCAAATGGTGCCTTTTGGATACTAGATTAATATCTATTATTATAAGAAAATTCAATAAATGGAAAACATTTTTCCTAGTTCCCTTTAAGTTCCATCACACACACTTGAAGCATGTCTTCTAAAATCTGAATTGTTCATTTTGGTTGACCTTTTGTTATAAATGAAAAGCTACACCAAACCACAATTAAGAACATAACACTCATTGAAGTGATTGCTATAAGTGAGAAGTAAATTGGGTACCCCAATCCAAAATAATCATCAATAACATAGCATGTAAAGGAACTATTTGATCAAGATACACTTGCGCATATTGAGCGGTCGAGTATGTCATGATGCAATCACTCAAGTAGGCATCATGGGCTCTTTGATGAGCAAAATATTTCCCTATTCATTCCTTCTCATACTCTGTCTCTTAGAATATTAATCAAGTTTAATTTAATGAATTAGCTTTGTTTTGTGATTTGGTCATGATAGAGCTTAATTAAATTAATTACTTAATGCTAGAGTTCTGACACTATTTCAGATTTTAGACTATAACTTAAGCTTCAGATGTTAGATCAAGTTAATCTTTATATTGTTAGAAAGCTAAGAGAATACTCTACAACTCTCATATTAAGGCTAAAGCCCAGTTCTACCACTTGTAGTTCCAAAATTTATAGTCAAATTACCTTAAAGTTTCTATTTAGAATTGACCTTTCATAATGTTTGGGCTATTATTTTGTATTATTTTATAGGCCACCTTTGAAATCTTTTTAGCTTTGTTTAGAGGCGCTGTTTGACCCTTTTATTTCCTTTATTTTTTTGGGTAAATTAAGACTTTGGTTGTGATGTTTGTGGGCTAGTTGAAAACCATATGTTTTTGGCCAACTAGTTAGGTGTTTTGGCTAGCTTGGTTTGGGCTGTCTAGTTAATCATGTCTTGAACTTAATTAGCTTGTTTATTTGATTATTTGGATAGGTGTTTAGTTGAACTTATTTAGGACTTGTAACCTTGCACATAATCGAGCCTAATTGCTATAAGGGGAGGCATGTTTCCCTTACCATTTGGATTTGGCAAATTAAGAATGGAAGAGTACTCTTCTTTGAGCAAGTGTTCTCCTAGGGTTTCTACTAGAACTTCAAGACTTATCAAAGAGTTTCCTCTTTGTGGCATCAATATTCATCACTTATCATTTTCCTTCTATCTTTCTAGAGTATGACATGAATATCCTTCTTTTTCTTCAATTTTGGTGTTGAATTTGCTAAATTGGAGATAGATCCATCGGCATCTCTAAGGGAGATCACATTAATTTGGTATCATAGATTCGACTCTTCCAATTTAGGTGATATCACTTCATTTTTCCCATGTTTTTGCTTCAATATTCCTTCTATTTTCTTGTTGTATGCCTTTGAATTTTTGTGTACATTTTTTAACTCAATTACGTAATCAATTGGTGTCCAAATGAGTTGCAAATGATTGTAGAATTTTTTTGCTACTGTGCTTAGGTTTTTTTGTTGCTGTTTAGTTAGGTTTTCCCATTTTTCTACATCAATTTTGTGTAGAAAAATTTTGTGATCTTGTTGCATATTAATTGTTTGATGCTAGCTTTGTTTAAGTAAATTTTTTTTTCTGGTTATTTTACTTTATTTCAATTATATTTCCTTACTTGTTCTAGTGAATGTTCTGCTGAAATGTTTACACAATTTTCCTCTTGTTCTTTGTTACATTCCAAGTGTTTGCTAATTTGTTTAAATGACTTTTTTCTATGTTCTTATGTGTAAATTAGTGGGGGGGCTAAATTAAATATCATTTGGTGTGATTTGTAGCCATTTCTTCCCATAATTGCATTGATTATTGTTGTTGTCCCTTGTTTTACGCTGTTTGGCCAGAACTTTGGCCTAATTATCCCAGAATTTTTACTGTTGTCCTAGCTTAGATATAATTATGTTTTGAACCTTATACATATTCATTTTGAGTACACATAATTGGAAATTGATTTGTTCCAATTGTAATTAAATCAAAGTGTCTTTAGGCTGCTCAAAGTTGTGCTAAGTGCTGGAAAAATAAAAATTTTGGATAGCAAAGTGAAGCGTTGAGAAAAACAAAAGAAAGGAGAAGAAAAAATAGTGGAAAAGGCAAAATTAAAGAAAAGAAAAGTATGAAAAAGAAAAGAAAAAAACAAAAAAAGAAAAAATCAAGAAAGAATCAAAGAAAAGAGTAAAAGAAAAATCACAAAAAGAAGAGCAAATGCTATCCAACACAACAAAATTTTTTTGCAACTTTTTAAGCTTAGTCCTTGTCAGTCTAGTGATTTGTTTTAAGTCAATTTCTTTTGTAATTAACTTGAATATATTTTTGTTGGATTACATCATCAAAATACTTGGTTAGAACTCAAAGTATGGTGCAATTGCTTAATATTTTCCCCTATTTTTCCTTGGAATACCCTGAAAAGTTTCTCCGATGCCAAAATTATGTTTTGGCTGAAACTCTATGCCCTTGTCGTGTCCAATTCCTTTTGTGTTTCTTATTCATTCTTTTCTTCTTTGTTCTTGTTGGTTTATGCTAGATTTGAGCATTATGTGATTTTGATTGCTACATTGTGTAAACTCCAAGATTTTGTCACTTAGTTCTTACAAGACTTAAAGGAAAGGATTAGAGTGCTAAAAGGCAATAGCGTGTGAGTATAATAGAGGGTAAGAGCCTAATTGTACGAAAAACACAATTGGAGGGATCAAAAACATTTGTAAGGGTGTGAGTTGGTGAGGTCCATATTTTCCTAACATTTATTTTGCAAAATTATTTTTTGCTTAAAGATGGAAGGTGGAGGATCCTAACTTAACGGAGTCATGTTTACTCTTAGAGCCATGCAACAACGATTTGAAAAAGTAAATGTAAAACTTGATGAGCTTGCTGAAAGAATCACAAATGTGGAGCAAAGTTGACATTCCTATGAAATAAGAACTAGAAGAAATCATGATTAACATAGAGACAATGAAGGGGATTGGAGGGAAGAAAAAGAAGAAAAGGAGATGTCCATTTCTCCTTATGAAACTGAATAGAGTGAAAGAAGAAAGGATAGAGGCACTTTGGGTAAAAGATATTAGAGAACTAGAAGAGGAAGGGTGGATTCAAAACTTCATAATATCAAGATGACCATCCCATCTTTCCAAGACAAAAGTGATCTAGAAGCCTACCTTGGATGGGAGAAGAAAGTGGAGCTAGTCTTTGATCGTCACAACTATTCAGAAGAAAAGAAAGTAAAATTGGTTATTGTGGAATTCATTGATTATGGTATCATTTGGTGGGATCAACTTGTTCAAAGTAGGAAAAAGAACTTGGACAAACCTATGGTAACTTAGGAAGAGTTGAAGACTGTCATAAGAAAGAGACATGTCATTTCGTACTATTATGAAGAGTTATATCAAAAGCTTCAACACCTTCCTCAGGGCTCCAAAACTGAAAATATTCCTCTACTCATGATATCCTCTAGTATTAATATAAATATTCTACAACATTTAAATATCAGTAATGAAAATTTACTACTATTTAATAAATGAAGTCTCTAATAAATTTATTAAATCAATGATTACTTAACACTTCTAATCATATAAAATACTTAATTAATCATTTCAAATTACCAAGATGTTCACTTAATTCAACTATTGAATTCACAACATTTTGCATTTTAACTTTTCCTTTAACTTTGGATGAAAGAAATTCTATTGTGTATGACCCATTAGGATTCCATGCATGTTGGCAATAGATTTCTTTACAAGTTTCAATAAGCTTCATTGAATTAAAACTTATTTCAATTCAAACAACATTTCCCTAAATTGTTCAAACAAATTTGTACATCAAGATTGATTTCTAGCCAAGCATCATGACAACTAAAATGCTAGGAATAGATTTGTGGAAATCAAAACCTTTCATGATAAGGTATCAGTGTATAATTCAATCCCATTATCTCTTAATATTCAAATTAGACTTGGGATATAGTTCAAGTATCAGCCCTGATATGAATATCAAATTCTAGATGTATGTTTGACTATATGCTATCTCACAATTGTTCATATATAAAACTCCTTTTATGTATCATTAATTAATTATACATAAAACTCATTTTATGCATTATCAATACATAAGCTTATGATTTTGATCATAGCATAAGTGTCGAAACATCTTTTAAATATCATTATTTGTTAACAAAAATGATGAATTTCATCTTGATCAATCACTTCCTTCATATACTTCGTGTTACACCTAAAATTATTCATATCTACTTTTGAAGAATGCAAGCCTAAAATAAAATTAAAGTACATGACTCCATACATAAGATACTATATTAATCTCAAGTTTAAGGATCACTTACACCACCTTTCACATGTGAAGCCCATTGACACATGATAACATTCCATATGGTTTCCCATGGTGGGTTAATCTAGTCATATGTTCCATAACATATGCCCATATGTTTTTCCAGATACCAATATATCAAATAATGTATGACATCATTGAATTCTTCCAGAAGAATGTGACATAAGATATGTTAGCTAGCTCATAAATAATTGATATCATGTTTTCTCGATTATTCAATAACTAGGGATATTTAGAAATTTAACTAAATGTACCAAATTATCTCATAATTAGAATCACAATAGTAATTTACGTAAAATTATATTTCAAGGACTTTATCCAATATAGCATACATGTATCAAATATATATAAAACTAAATTGATAAAGAGGTCAAAACATCATGTTTTATTCAATATGCTAAGATATATGGTATCCATCTCATTACAATTGATTGTCTCTAGGGCATATATACTAACAATTCTCATGTTAAAAGTGATGTAAGTGATCCTTAGACTTAAGATCAATATAGTATCTTATGTATGGATTTGTGTATTTTGAGTTTATTCTAAGCTTGCACTCTTAAAGAATAGGTAGAAAAAATTTTGGATGCATTATAAAGTACACGAAGGTAGTGATTAATCAAGAAAGAATTCATCCTCCTTGGCTAAAAAGAAAAGATGTTCAAAAGGTGTTTTGATACTTGTGCTATGATTAGAATCAAAGACTTATATATTGATGATACATAAAAGGAGTTTTATGCATAATCAATTATCAATACTGTTGAGTGAGTTTTGTTTATGATGAGTTTGTCACTCAAATTACGCAAGTGCACACAGTCAATTGTGCAATATAGAGTGAGCGAGTATCGTCTCCACAGAGATTGAATTTCATGCAACTTTAATGTAAAACTTCAATAGAACAAATAATGATTTGTTTAGCTATCTAAAATGACTAACAATTAAA
>JANHAO010016676.1:0-14271 GCA_026873985.1 Saraca asoca
ATAGGCTTGTCACCTTATTGACTCCTACCAAAATTTGGGTAGCTATAATGGCTTGCTAGAGTTCGCTTATAGCTTAAAGTCCATGGTGAATTAATTTGGAGAAATTAATTATTGGATAAAATTAATTGGACTAATTTTATATGCTTTCAAATGGTTTAAAGGTATTATGAACTTTTGCCAACATTTCGAGGACTTTCTTGGTCACAGGCATAACAGAGAATGAATTATGGCCAAAGGTAGGATATAATTATATCCAGGGACCAAAATGTAATTTATGAAAATTACTGAGGCAAAAATTGCAATTTATAGAAATTACAGGGACCTATTTGTAATTTATGAAAATTACATGGGGCCAAAATGCGGTTTACGAAAACTGTTGGGGCCGAAGTGAAAAATTAGATTTTTCACTTCAGCCATCCAAAATGACGTTATTTTGGATCGACCCTATAAAAGGCCAAAAACGTTGCGTTATGTTAAGGTGGTGCTGAGAGTTCACCGTGAACCAAAAATCGACCAAAACCCATTTGCCCTCCTCTTCCACGGTCCTGGCGAAATCTTCTAATTTTGAACTGGAAGTCTGCCCCTTCAGTTTAGCTAGCACCTTGGGAAGGTTGTAATGGCCAAATTCGAGCATTTTTTGGCGTGGATCACTGGTAGGACCGGGACACTTGGATCGAATTGGTGGCAAGCTCTCTGACCTGATTCCGCTATGTTTAAGCTCTTCTAAAGGTTAGTAGAGCTTCCTTGTAAGCTTGAGAAGCTTTAATTATCCAAAACTAACATGATCCAGGGTGAATTTGCTCGGTTCGATTGGTTTTTTTTAAATTTTGAATTTTCCTGCACTAGGCAAACCCAGCAAGAAGAAAGAAGATTTGACAAAAAAACTAAGTTCTTTTCTCTGTGTTTGAATTTGTAAGTACTAGCCATAATTTTGTGAATATACATACATACACAAGGGTAGTATACAAAATTTGATCACAGGAAAAGTGTAAACAACAATCATATGTAAGACATGGCTAATTAGCAATGTTATAGACAAAAAAATAGTGACCTGAAGATATGATGTCTTGGATTTGTCAAGCAAAGTAAATGATTCAATTTTAAACTATTAAGAGGATTGTGTCTAGAAGATCAAACTTGAAAATGAGATATCAATTAAATATAATAGGCATACACAACCATTGCAATTGGGACTAGCACTAGCAATTATGAAAAAAGGATTTGCATTTCGCCATAAAGAAAAGAGTTGACAAAGATTGGTCATTCTTCAATTCCATATCTCAAATGAAACTTTAAGGCTATGCATCTTATCTTACTAAAGAGTTAAGACCCAAGAAAGACCTCCTTTCAGCAAGGTTTCCTTCAGTGTTTAAACCTACATAATTTAGACAATTCTAGTTATCAATATCTAAATTTATGTAGTAATTAAGAGTCAAACCTCATGCAAAATTTGAAACAAATTTGTAGTCTATTTTAATTGAGTAACAATGCTAGAGCTTAACCTGAAAGAGAAAAAGTAGAAGTCCATTAGGACTATTTAGTGATCTCATTGAGCGTTGAACCTCAAATGAATCTATTTGCAGAAATATACTAACAGCCAATAGGTTTACTTGCTAAACCATAATTATGAATAACAATAATGAACAATTTCTCACTGCATTTGATTCCTGATCCTTTTAATTGTTCAAGTAACTTTTCCACTTGAATCAACTTACGGGCATGGGAGAGCCTCGAAATGATGGCATGGTAGGTGCCGTAATTATAGGAAAAACTCATATGGAATTTGCCTACATAGTGGAACATTTGGAGGGCAAGGTTGAGATTCTGTTGACGGGAAATCATCAAGGCAAGACGCTTTGGGTAAAGGTGTTGAGGCCATGGCTTGATTGGGATGTAATGGTGTATGATTTGACAAGTTCAAGGTCGAAGTTAACGGTGGAGGTAGTGGCCATGGTGGAGAACAGATTGATTGAGAAGAAAAGTTGAAGAACAGAAGAAGACTTGAAAAGTGGCAAGCTAGCAGCAAATATTAGGATTTGAAAACAAAAACCCATTTAAACGAATATGGGTATAGATATTTTCTTATAACCCGTACTTGTACCCGTTATAGGTATGATTTTTATACCCATATCCGCCCACAAATACTTTTTCTCATACCCATATCTGCCTATCACAGATGGATATCCATGAGTAAATGGATACATGGGTAAAATTGTCATCCCCACATGTAAACTTGTCTAAAAGTTATTGTTAATTTCAATAGGATATAAAAAAGCTTGACTTAATTAGTGTTAAATGTAGGAAAATTTTCTTGAGAAAGATTACCCATCGAATGAGACAACTCGTTTTGACATTATAAATTTGAAGTTGATAAAAACTTTGGAAATAAAATTTTAAATACACTAGTGTTATATGTATTTTTTGGTACCATGAGAAATGGGCTGGCAAAAGCCCAAGTGCAACTGGAAGGGTCTAAGTCATTCAGGTCGCTGAAGACCTCACCTGCAAGCTCCCAACTCGTTACCTTAGCTACCTCCTAGGTCGCATCCGTAGCTAGCTCATTGCCTCAGCTAGCTCTCTGCCTCAGCTAGCTCCCAGTTCGCTACCTCAACTATCTCCCAGGTCGCATCCTCAGCTAACTCATTACCTCAGCTAGCTCTTTACCTCAGCTAGCTCCCAGCACTTAACCTCAAAGGAAAGCTCTAGCACCTCCCCAGCAGACGTCAACTCACGGGGCCCACCCGCAGAAAGTAACCTGCAGAAGCTAACTTGCAGGAGTCTAAGATGTCTTTCACATTTATTATTTGATGTAACATATTTACGGTTTATTAAATTATATTTGTACCCCTCCATGCTTTTATAAATGAGGGGCTTGAACCATTGTAAAGTGTGTAAAAAAAAAAACTAGCTGAGGCTTTGCTAGACAAGAGAGAAAGCTTTGTAAAAACACTTCTCTAAGAAAATAACATTTCATTGTGGACGTAGGAATCCAGAAAAGGATTTTAGCCTAACTAAGTTAAAAAATTTCTGTTGTTTACACCATTTTCTTCTTCCTCTCTCTATTTTTTGCATCTATCTCACATTCATATAACCAGGCTACAGTTTTGGGTCCACCAAATCATTCCCTTTGGTTGAAATTTGGATCCTCTGTACGAACCAAATTTTATCGTCAACAACTAGTGAAATCATTTTCAAAAGACTATATTTTAAATTAATCTATAAGTTTAGTTACATCAATTTAATATCGAAGTAAATATAAGTCACATCATTTTCATAGAAATTTAACAAAAAAAATATCAAATTGATTTTTACTCTCTCAATTTTTTTATTTATCATTTTATGACAAAAATATTTCTTTTTATTTATCACTTTAGAAAACAAAGAAATTACTAATTAATTTTTTAGAGGTAGCTTGACCTCTTATGAAATTGAGTATTTTTATTATTGGATTGTTTTATTTTTTTTTTCAAATCTCAAAATAAATAAGTCAAATAAAAAAAATCTCAATGGAAAAAGAATTATTTAACTACAAAAATATTCAACCTCTTGAGAAGTTGAGCTCTCCTATAAAGTTACCATTTTTTTCTATTTTATCGCTATTATCTCTCTTAAATACTCAATAATACTCAATCAGTCTAAATATTAATTGACTTTTAATAAAGAATAAATTAGTAGAATAAAATTATTTATTCTAAATTAATGCTATTTAATAATCTTATGAATTTTTGTGTATTTATTTTAAATAACAAATAAAAAATTGGAGGAAATAATTTAGCATGCTTTTGCTGAATTTGATATTAAATAGCTGTAGTCATCATTTCCAAGGCTAATTTGATTGCAACCTGATCTTATAAGAATGAATTTGATGATTTATTGTAAATTTTCATTGCTATGCTATGGAGATGTTTACACTAATGCATTAACCATATCAAAAACTCCTCACCATAATAAAAGAAACACACTCAACATTTCTTCGAATGCATTAGAACCACTAATTTACTATATAAAATAAAATTGTTAAATACTGACAACGATTAAGAGTCTGATACATTAATACCCCTATGGTATGCCTCAGCCACGGGCATAGATATTGAATTTGACTAATGGGGTAAGTCCCAAGAAGTCAAAAATAAAATTCTCTTTTCACATAAGTTTTATTTTTAAAAAAAAAAATTTAAAAGAAATTTACTCACTAACTTTTTGAAAGCACGCACTTTCCTTTAGAACATTAACTCTGTTTATTTTACTAACAAAAAATCATTGCTGACAGAAAAGTTGGATTTTATGTGATATGAAATAAATTTATTTCAGGCAAAAAACAATATTTTTGGCATGAAAACATTGTTTCCCTCTAAAAAAATAAATAAATTTATTTATTTTATATTTTTTTGAAATGGGATAATAGAAGTTTTTTTTTTCTTCAATTTCTTTACTGTTCGTTTTGGATTGAAGGACCGAAGTTGTTGTAGGTGATTCACTATTCATTAACGGAAGGCATATCGTGATGGTCTCATAACAAAATAATCAAGATGCAATGCAGAAACAAAAACTATTATACTAAAAGTTATAAAATTTTTCCCTTTACCTGCTTCCCGCAACTCCAAAATGACTTGTTTAGGTTGGTCTAAATTTAAGACGTTAGAATCTGAACCCTCTCACCATAATAGGAGTTGATCATGCTATTTCCAAAACTCGTTGAGAATGCTAGAGACACAAACTTCTTCTTCCTCAAAGCTCTAACTTTGCAATGATAACAAAATTTGAGACAAAAATTAATTTTTTCAACATTTAAAGACAGCCAATTTATTTGATACCACAAAGGATGCCAACTTGTTTTATTAGCAAGGATTTTTTGTTAGCAAAGTGAGCAGAGTTAGTATTTTGAGTGAAAGCACTTTTAGAAAGTTATAAGTAAATTTATCCAAGAAAAAATCCTTGCTGACAGAGAAGTTGGATCTTATATGACATAAAATAAATTTATTCAAGCTAAAACAATGTTTTTTGGC
Source organism: Saraca asoca (assembly GCA_026873985.1). Lineage (NCBI taxonomy): Eukaryota > Viridiplantae > Streptophyta > Magnoliopsida > Fabales > Fabaceae > Saraca > Saraca asoca. The sequence goes on from JANHAO010016676.1 coordinate 5,007, forward strand.
ATGAAACATTGTTTCCCTGAAAAAAGAAATAAATTTATTTTATATTTTTTTTTAAATAAGCTAATAAATTTTTTTTTCTTCCTTTAATTTCTTTACTGTTTGTGTTTGGATTGAACGACCAGGTGATTTACTATTCATTAATGGAAGGCATATGTTGATGGCTTAATTCCACAGTTGTTATGTGTATTTTCTGGACCAAAAAAATGAACTGGCGGAGGCCTAACAGACCAGCTTAAAGGAGAAGGACCTGATTTACTCTACAATGAGGTCGTTAAGGACCAGCCAGGAGGTCGCCCAATATGAGCTTGAGATATTGAGCGATCTCAGGTTGCCAAGTAAACTGTCCCCAAGTATAAGTATAGAGCGCCAAAGTCAAATCAACAGTTTGAGACACACTTCCAATCGGCAAACTAGCCCCTAACAGACCGACAATGATTTACTCAGCATTTATTATCCGATGCCTAACATTTATTATCCAATACGATGGAATAGGCATATTTACAGTTTATTGAATTACATTTATAACCCTTACCACCTTTATAAGTAGGAGGATAAATCATTGTAACAAGTAAGTAAAGAATATATATAAAAATTTTACCAAAATAGTGAGAGAATATTTGTATTATAGCTCTGTTAGCTTGAATAGTGAAACAACTACACCAAAGAAATATAAACCATTATGGACGTAGGGGTTACACTAACTTAAGCCAAACTACGTTAAAAACCTCTATTGTCTTCTCCATGTTCTTCCTCTTCTTCATTTACTTTCTATATTGATCTGATTTCTTCATTTGTCTGATATGCATATAACCAAATTGCAGCTTGGGGTTTTAAAAATTATTCTTGTTGACTAAGATTTGACCTTATCAAATTTTACTGTCAACAACAGTCAATTCCTCTCACAGCAAAACAACCAAGATCCAATGCAGAAACAAATACCATTATACCAAAAGTTATATAATTTTTCCCCCAACCTACTTCCTGCAACCCCAAAATGGCTTGCTTAGGTTGGTCTGAATTTAAGAAGTTAAAATCTGAGCTTTTTCACTACAATAGGAATAAATCATTCAACTTCCAAAGTTAGTTGAGGACACTTGAGATACAAACTTCTTTTTTCTTAAAGTCTTGACTCTGCAAGGATAACAAAATTTGAGAAAAAAAATGAATTTTTTCAACATTTAAAGGCTACCAATTTATTTTATATCACATAGGAAGCCAACTTGTTTGTTAGCAAGGATTTTTTGTTAGCAAAGTGAACAAAGTTAGTGTTTTGAGTGAAAGTGCATGCTTTTAGAAATTTAAAGGTAAACTTTGTCCAAGAAAATTCTTGAGGAACAAATATGAAACTTGAGTGAAAATTAGGGATTAAATATACATGTTGATTTGAAAATATTATTAAATAATTTTTTAATAATATAATTAAAATAAAGTTAAAGTCTTAGTATGTTCTTAAAGATTTTGAAAGTTTATATCAAATTTCAATATAAATTTTTAATTTATATACAAAATCTTGAATTTTTTTGATAAAAATTTACAATTTTTTTATGGATTTTATGTGTAATAAGTATATAAAAAGGTAAAGTTTTAAAATTATGTACTAGCACAAAAATTTTCAAATATTTTCAAAAGTATAACTCTTGTAATAAAATTTTGGAGAGACAGAAGATTATATATAAAAAGTTTTTACAATTGCAAAAACATCTAAAAAAATGTCCTTAAATATACTTAAACTATTAAACAATATAATCTTATATAAAAAAGTATGGTTTATAGAGGTTTTACACTATATAGTTTCACTTAATTTGTAATTTAATTAATCTATAATTTTATTTTGTATAATTACATTCTAATATTTAAAATCACTTGTAATTAAGTACATACCATCAATTACTAATGTCAAATTTAACTAATAGAATTCTACATGTCTACTAAATTTATATATTAGTATTTTAATTTTGTTGGCTTTCTATATTTATCTCACAAAAATTCATTTACTAGCCTTTACTTATTATATAAAAAGATTATCATAATTATTTTCTTTAGAGGAAGAAAAATGAATTTACATGTTAATAAGAATTTAGAAGGTTGAGTTTTTGTTTTTATGAAATCATTAATGAAGAATGACAAAACAATTGAATTTCAATTGGATTCTAAATTAGTTATTGTTACATGGATTTAAAACAAGTTGACAATGAAGATTTAATTATAAACTATTTTAAACTTTAAGATATAATTACATAAAAAATAAAATTATGTGGATTAAATTATAAATTTAGTAAAACTATATGTAATATCTTGAATTTTCTAAAAATTTATTTCGATAATAAAAGAGCTTTTTGGGAATTTTTTGGAATTTTGAAATTATAAATATTGGGACATGAGAAGCTTAAATATATTAGAAATAGATTATATGAATTTTAAACATTTTTAGGCAATCAAAATTTCCATCGTGAGTGCTTAGAAAATAAAAGTCTTGTTTTTGGGACTTAAATTTCTAGAAAACTTTAGAAGATCGAAACTAGGGTTATGAAAGCTTAGCAAGTGTAAATTTTAGTCGTTACAAAGGTAAGTAATTTAATTAATTTTTGTTAAAATTTTATAGTCACAGGCGACTGGTGAGTACATTATATTTAGACTTAAAACGGAGGACAAAATTGAGAAAATTTCCTAAGGAAAAAGTCAAAGGTGAAAGTTGACCTTATTTTCCCATTTTACCTTCAAGGGGCTGGCTTCCTTAATTTCCCTAGCCATTTCCTAGTTGCCTTTATGTAACCTATATTTGCTTTCAAAAACTTGGAGCTTCTCTTTCTACATCTTTCTTTCTTTCTCTTCAAGTAATCATTCCTCTCTTCATGTTAATTTCTCAGATTTTTACTATTAATTTCTCTATTCTTTCTCTTCAATTTGATATCAAAATTATGTTGATCCATTAAGAAAAGTCTGAGTTATAGATTTTTTAATCTAGTAGTTACTATTCACATTACTATTCAACGCATGAACCCACGTGATTTTTTGGTATTTTTAGAGCTTGAATCCGTTATGTATAGTTACTTTCTAAATAATGAAACTATAATCTAATAGTATATAATTAGTTGATGACAGAAATCCTTGAAAAAAATTTAAGAAGCTAATATACTTTTCTTTCTTATTCTTAAAGAGTGTTAAAGATCTTTGTAAGATCCATCTTGATTAATTGTTTCAGTTGTTAAAGTGAATGATTCTTACCTTTTGTATGAATTATATGTGATTATATGATTGTGGTTTATTAAATGTTAGTATATGATGAAGGAAATAGGTATTTGGAATGGTATGAAAATGTTTGAGTATGAATGGGCTTGTTATAATAGTTAGTTTCCTTAGTGGAAAGTTGAGTTTTCTGCTTGTTTAGTTCTTAAAATGTGTTGAATTCCTATGACTTGGTATAAGTTTGTATGTGTTTTCCTATGTTTCTTTGCTAGCTTTTGTGTTCTAGAAAGCATGATTTGAATCATCATTTTTTACTTGAACCTACGGTCATGGTCGCAGTTACAGAGCAATATTATGACTTCAAGTTTTGAGATTTGAATTAGAATTTTAGTTGTTTTTCTTATGATTTGAATAGGGATGGCAACGGGCTGGATTTGGATAGATATGTCAATGTCCATATTCATATCTGCTAGAAAATTCCTTACTCATACCCTGTCTGTACCCGTGAACACTGTAGCGAGTTCAAATACAGGTTTGTACCTGCGGGTATGGGTGTACTCGTGGGTCTACTCACTAGAATTTAAAAAAAAATTCTAAATTTTTTTCATCTAAATCACAACAATAATTCAAAATTTTCAACTATAAATAAATTCACAAATCCAACCTATTTGTTCCAAATTACATCACACATACAATTCACATATAATATAAATCCATATAAAACAAACTATACCAAACATTGGCCAAACATTTGCCGAACAACGAAAGTTAAAGCAGATTGACGCCGGTGTGGAGGATGGGGGAGACGTAGTCAGGTTTTGGGCATTGCAGAATTTTCAGTGCCTTGAAAAGGAAGACCACTAGAGGAAGAAAGGAGGAAGGTGTTGGCTGAAGCTCGCCAATAAGTGGTGAATCAGTCGGCCAGAGCAAAAGATTGCACAAAGCAATAGTACAGAGGGTGTCGGAGAAGTTTCAAGAAGCAAGGTGATTGTGCCAAAAGGAGAAACCAACTTGGGAAAATATATACATAAAAGGAAATGGAGCAAATTATAGTTTGACCTTATGAACTTTTCATCGACTTCAAATAGGTCCTTACTAAAAATATGAAATTATGTTATTGTCTCAACAAAAAATACTAAAATTTTACTTCAGTCCCTTAGCTAACATTTTCATTTTTTTTAGGTATTACATATACTACTCAAAATGACGTCATTTTGAGTAGTGGTTATATAAAAAAAATAAAGATTTTTATTTAAATAAGTATCATACCCATACCTGTCCATAAACACTTTTTCTTATACCTATATTTGCCTGTCATGAGCAAATATTTACAGATAAATGGATACATAGGTGAAATTATCATTCCTGGATTTAAATCGATCTTTCATACACTATCCTGGTTGCGTAAAAATTTGAACTTCTGAAAAGTTTGTATATTTTGGCGCGTAGACTTGTGTTTTGAACCAGTTTTTTTTTTTAGTCTAATCGAACCTTTCTTACATAAGCCTTGCGATTCTAATCGTGGTTCTGCTCAAACTTCAAGCTTAATTCTACTCATAATTCTAATCACTCTTCCAAAAAATTTTATTCTTTTAGGTTGAGCTCGCTTTTCTCTCTCTTAGACATCTTTCATCTCTTTGGTCTAATCTTATGTGTATTCTAGTTAGTTGAAATAAGCATTTAAGAATCCAACATAAGAAACTTACAAACCAATGTCAATAAATTTGATAATTGTTTATACATTGGTATCATGATAATGTGGCAAACAATATATGGTTGTGAATTTAACAAAATCTAATCCCTATGATTGAGATTAAGATTGAGATTGAATGTAAATGTGTGACATGATTATTGTGAATGATGATGTTGTCTACAGTTGAGAATTTCCCCATGAGATATAGGATGACATATGATATGTGATGTATTCTATACAAGATATGGTACATGTTAGGTGATAATGATGAAATGTGAACAATGTGATGAGATAGGGAGAATGAACTGAATCCTAGATCTACGCACTCTGAAATGGTGCGAGGGATAAGATAGAACCTAGAGAGATAAGGCTGGAATTATGTGGGATAAGGCTAGACCAAAGTAACAAGGAGATTTATGATTATTGTTATTCATATGCTACCTACTTGAATTGTTATTCTAAGAAAATTGAAATGTGATTTATTATGGCTTAATGATATGATAATAATAATGAATGCTTGAGACCATAAGAATCCATGATTTGTTGTAGTATGTTATGGATAATGTGACATGATGTTATGTAGCTATGAGTCTATGAAACTTTATGATTTGTTATGAAACGGAGATGGAAAATTGATCATATGGCTATAAGGTATATACATACATGTATTATTAAATATTGGAAAATTAACAAGCATGGTATAAATTATTTCACTGAGCTCATTTTTTTGTGATTTTTTTTTTCAGATTCTCCAGACATCAACGTTAATCCTTCCCCAAAGAAGTAGAAATGAACAATGATCCCATGGAGATTATATCTGACACTTTTTTCACTGTTGTTACAAGTTCACTAGAAGTCTATGAAATTAGGATTCACTATATTGTTATTATGAATTTAGTGGGTTGCGAAGTACTACATGAGGTGGAGATCATATCCATGTAACCACCAACTCTCTTTCTTATGATGACCTTAGAATGGTTTGACGTTTAGAGGTCTACTATCAAGCCAATTATTTTGCTAGCTTTTGTTTTTTTTCTTTTTTCTTTTTTTTTTGAAAATTGGTAAATAAAAGGGCCACAGGATTTAGTTAAAATAACTTAAGCTTTTGGACCCATGATAAGATATAAATTAATCTAACTTTTTGATTGCCTTGTTTTGGAAATGATTTAAGGTGATATGGAAGTGAATCTTAGGTTGGATGATAGATAATCTTTTAGAAAAATTTGTAGTAAACTTATGAACAATATTTTAAACTGACATATGTTTATTGGGCAATGCATTATAAAATGTGTTCATATTCCATATGTCTCTCTTTCCTTCTAAAATTCTTAACTTCTCAATAAACCAATGAAATTGAAATGAATGTGATTAGGAATCTTAGAACAATTATGAATGGAAATAGATAATCGAAGACTGGTGATTATCAATAAAAGATTAATATTCACGTCGATCATGATTAGAAAATTTAAGTTGGGACATTATAGCGACTTAAACATCTATTAAATTGCAAATTTTCTTTTCTCGCTTTTTGAAACGTTTCTATAGAATAAGGTTTAAAAGTAATTTTTAAAAAGTAAACAAAATAAAAAGTGTTTGAAAAATTATTTTAAAAACAATTTTAATTACATTTTTTTTAAAAAAATATTTTTTATTCTTAAAACACACATTTTAATTATAATTTTTAAAAATTAATTACAAAAACACTCATCCCAACAAAGTTTTTTGCTTTTAAAAGGATGAAAAACAAAAAACTGTCTCGAAAAAGAGTAATCGAACAGATCCATAATGGCCAATAAATTTTATAACAGTGAAGAAAAAGATATTTCATAAATTTTATAATGGTGAAAGATTAAAGAAAACAAATTATTAAATATATTTTTTGGGAGGCTAACGAAAGACCAACATGACACTTGATCTTAAAATTTACAAAGCTTATGCAGAATTCACATTGTAGAGCCAACCGGCCCCTTTTGTATCTCTCACTGCTTAAACTTAACTTGACAAACTTACAAGTGCCACCCTCTCAAATTTAAACTCACGCCACAAGAGAATCTTCTTTTGAAAGGAAAAAAAAAAAAATCATATCAAATGATATTGTATCGTTAAGAATATCAATGACATTCTTTTAAATTTGATCGAGATTTTTTTTTAAATCCTGTCAAACGTCATTTTATCATCAAGGATACCAATATTAGTTACATGATATTTTTATGTATGTTTTTTTATATACATTTTTATTCATACAATCAAATTTATATAAAACCTATCAGTAAAATGTAAATAATCTAAAAGTCTGATTAGTTTTTGATAATAATCCATTTTAGTTCTTGACTGTTATGATATATAAGCAATTACTTGTTATATTCAAATTTTGATAAAATGTTAAAAGCTTTTGCCAAAATCATAATTATCTTACTTAATCAAGTTTAAAGAATTTAAATTATACTAATCTTGTCCCTCCATGAAGATTTTTGTACAATCTAAATCTTGAGAGACATTTTTGGTATGCAAAGAAAATCTATGGATTGAAGATACGTGTACAGTAAAGGTTCACGTCATCTACTTTTCTAAGAGTACTGAAAATTTAAAAAGGAAAAAAAGTAAAAAAATAAAATAAAAAGACAATTTTAGGGACTTTATGTAATTTAACCCAAATTTCCAATATAATATCCGCGTGAGATCTTCAGCACATTACCAAGTTGGATTCTTCTCAGACAAACTTGAAGAAAGAAACCAGACGGAGATTCTATACACTTTTTCGGAGCTACTAGAAAATGAGCTCTGGAATTTCACCTTCCCCTCTGTCCAGACCCATGGCGGCTTCTGTTCATCAGTTTCCCTCAAATTTAATAATTCCTCTGAATTTGTTTTCTTGTCCAAATCCAAACTCCAAATTCATTAGCTTTTCCGGCAAAAGGGGTCCTCGGACCCCCAGTGTTCGGTGCAATAGCAGTATCTTCCCTCGTGGCCCTGGCTCTTCTGGTACAATACAAAGACCATGTCTTTTCATTTTTATCAAAATTTAAGGTTGTTTTTGTCTTGCGGTTACTTGTACTGTTCAACAATTGTTTGTTAATTGACCTGTATAAGGGTGAGTGTGGAATTATGTGACAAAAACTTCAAATTTTAAGTGCTGAGTTTAATTTATGTATCTTTTTATCTTTGGTGGAAATGGATCAGGATAAATTTTGAGATTGGAAATTAGGATCTGTTTGAGAATTATACAAGACATGGTTTTAAATTCCGGTTGCATTCCAATTGCATAAAGTGAGTGATTGCAGTTGTTGTATATCAAAATTGCGGCAAATTGCGTCTCCAGATCCCAGCGCATTTTCAAAATTACAGGTGCAATTGCAGTTGCAGGCTACTTTTCAAAACCCTTTCTAAGATTATGGATTCTTCAGATAGCATTCACTTTGTATTACTTGTTAATTCATGACTAATAATGCTTCAACAAGCATATTGATTTATCTTTAAGTTGCGCTATGATGCATTTTGGGGTTCATTTTATCAAATATATATTGTAAGTTGTAACACAATCCATAGAGGTAGTTTAGCAAACAAAAATATGTCCAGTGATTTTTGTATTTTTGTTTCCTCTGTATTTTGTACTAGATTTGGTTGACTTTTAGTGAATTATATAGTAAATAAGGCACTTAATCATACAGGTGATGGTGACAGCAGGAGTATTCTGGATGCATTTTTCTTGGGAAAGGCTCTGGCTGAAGCTGTAAATGAGCGTATTGAATCCACTGTTGGTGAGGTTTTGAGTACAGTCGGCAGGTTGCAAGCAGAACAACAAAAGCAAGTACAGGACTTCCAGGTAAAAGAGCAGAATAAGTTTTCATTAGTTCATGTTAAATTCAAGATCAATGCCTAGTCACATCCTACATTCTCTGTCTTCATTATATCAATGTGGGTGGAAATTATTCAAAGACTTGCATTGCCAATCATCCTTCTCGACAGAGTAATATTAGTCCCACTAATTTTGATTTAAGTCAATTTCACTCTCTGCACACTTGGTGGAATTTGATTTAAACTAGTTCCACTTATTCACTTGCCTACCCTATTCTAATTCTGCCAATTGCAGAGTTGTGAGACTAAGTGAATTGACTAGCATTTCTATCCTTGGCATCTAATTCTAATGACTGTAGTACAGCTTATTAATGATTTTGCATTGGAACACCTGAATGTAATCCAGAAAATAGCACTGCCCTCTTACTGATATGGATGTGTAATAAGTGACATTTTCTAGCATATTCAGTTAACATATGAAAAAGGATTTTACAACGAATGAATCCAGTCCAATTGTCCAAATCTAAAAGTTTCTTTTGTTATAGGTAAAGACTTTCCCTCTTGTGCAAAAGCAGTTTCTGTTTCCAATAA
>JANHAO010016677.1:0-14271 GCA_026873985.1 Saraca asoca
GTCAAGATTCAGCCAAGCAAACAACATATCAAAAGCTCAATGTATTGGCTAGTTTTCTTATCCTCTTCTATAGTTGATCATTAAGTAACAATCATATAGTCAACCAAACCAATTGAAACTAATCAATTCAGAAAACTCAACAAAAATAGAGAGGAAATAAGAAAGAAATGGCCAACAATTGAATGCAAGATGAAAGAACAAAACCTCAATATTAATCTTCAAGTGTTACAGCCCCTTGGACTGGTTACAGCTTCATCCTTCCATGGAGGTAGAAAAATACAAAGAAAAAGAAAGAAAAATGAGCTAACCTAAGCTACCAGGAACTAAGCTAAAACTACTCTAAAATTAAGCTAAAAACTACTTGAAAAACTGAATGAAAAACTTCCAAACAAAATGACTTTGTCTAGGTAAAAAGAGGAGAAGGCAACTGTATAGGTGAGTAAGCATGATGGCTAGACTGGATGCAGCCTCTGCCATTGTGTTATGTGTGCTTTTTGCAGACTGCATTTGCTGCTTTTTCTTCTCTCTTTCGGGTCTCCAGCTGGCTGAGTGTTTGCTGGATCAAAGGATGGTGCAATGGGCTTAAGATCCATGCCAATTGAGGGCCTTAAAAGTCTAGTTCTACAAAGTCCATTTTCGCAGCATTTCTGCCCTAAATTGCAACTCCATTTTCATGCCCAATTTGATCTCTTTAACTCTGGAAGTCTTCATATGAAATGTGGCCTTATGTATTAGCTTCTATTTGGACTTAGTTTCACCTCAATTAGGCTTGTGTAGCTCCAGATATGATCTACTGAATGTTCAGAGGTTAGGCTACTAGGGATAGGGTTGAGACAATATTTTGATTCTGATTTGAGCTCCAATTTTGGATAACCAATTGTGAGATTCAGCTTTTATGGTATTCATGAAAGTTGTAGATCTATCTCTTATCTTTCCTAAAAGATAAGAATCACATCAATTAGACATGTGTAGTTCAAGATATGCTTAGAATACAGAAACTGCTAAAAATAGCCAATTATGCAAAATTTTGTAAAATGAACCCAATTGACTTCACACTATAAAAACATCTTAACACAGCTGGAAGTAAGCAATTTTGGATCTTAAAATGCAAGGTATGAAGACAAATAAATAATTAAAATATTGTGTTATCAATAGGCAATCTTTATCTCATGCATACAAGCCACTTTCTTAGCCATTGTGTGCATGCAGCTTTCGATTACGTGTACGAGTAACTTTCTTAACCACTATGCACATACCAACTCTCAGCTTACACATATGAGCAACTTTCTTAGCCACTATGTGCGTGCAGCGATCCTATCACATGTACGAGCCATTTTCTTAGCCACTGTGCATGGCAGCCTTATCCTGCATACAAGCCACTTTCTTAGCTAGCATATGCAGGAAATCTTTAGCTCATGCATATAAGCCACTTTTTTAGCCACTATGTGCATGTAGCTTTCAGTTATGCGCATAAGCCACTTTCTTAGCCACCATCATGTACCAATCTTTAGCTCGTGCATATGAGTAACTTTCTTAGCCACTGTCTGTGCGTAGCGACCTAATACACGTACGAGCCACTTTCTTAGCCATCATACATTGTGATCTTATCCTGCATATGAGCCATTTTCTTAATCACCATATGCGGGCAAACTTAAAGCTCATGCATATAAGCCACTTTCTTAACCACCATATGCATGCATCCCCTTTTTTATGTGCAGCTCTTATGAATCTGCAGAATGATGCAATCTAACAACCAACATGGTGCAGTTCTAAAGTGATCTAAAGTTTAAGTCCTATGTTGATCATTCAAATATTGTTCATTATTAAAGTGCACGGATAGTCTAATTTATCAATAAAAGGAGCTGATTGGTTGTTTGAATGCTCGATCTTACAGATACCCAAGACATTGACAGTATGTAGAATATTCAACATAGAGTGTAAAAACAACAAAAAGAATTTATTCATAAAAAATCTCACTCAACGAGGTACATTTACATCAAGAGAGGCAAATACAAACTAATCTAACCTATGTCTTGGAAGAAAAAATTATCCCACAAGGGGAAAGCTCCCACTAATTAGAGGAATGGTGGCTAAAAGCTGAGCCCTTGCTGACTAAGAGCTTGCAAGCTCACTTAAGTCTCCAACTTTCTTCCTTCAGCCTTTCCTCAACAACAAGCTTCTCCTTAGTTTCACTCCTGAAACTAAGAAGTCCGGAAAAAGCCCATCGAAATGACTGAAAAGGAGAAACCTCACAACCATGAGGACATAATATGAGGTCTATAAGAGATGTCTCCGTGTTACTGGAGAAGTGTTATTTTCAAAATTTACTATGCAACAGACCTTACACGCCTTATCTAGAAGACAAAATGTTGAGAAATCAGGAGGCTTATCTAAAACCTTCATTCGGCTACTCTCTAAAGGAAGAAGAGGATTTCCCATGCTTTAAATAAGCTCAGTTTGATCCTATCGAAAAGTTAAGAAGGAATTCCTAACTACTCTCTTTTAATGACTCAGAGGAAAATGAGGCTGGCACGCCAATACCCATAAAATGGATTTTATTTGGAAAAATGAAATGGTAGATTGGGTTAAAGGACTTTGATTGCACAATCACCCATGAGTGAGGCCAAAATATCTTTCAATTTTTGAGCAGGAATGGGCTGAAATAAGAGCCCAACAGTGAAAACTTGTCCGTATAGCCTTTTAAGTCCTGAAAGGCTGCAGTTTGCCAAAGTCACACCTCGTAAAAGGAAACAAATATGCGAGATAAAAACCAACATGAAGTGGAATGAGTCTTTTGCCAGTTGAAGTTTAACTCCCAATTTATGAAGCACACTGGGAGTTAGGGGGCTAATGTTATCAGTGGAATTTGGCACTACAAAGTGGGCTGGCAAAAGCCTAGCAAGAGCCAAGTTTTTTGGATAAAGTGAGCGTGGCATGTTGTGAGGTCACTACATAAAGAGCCCCGGCTTGCTAAAGGACTCGAGCTCACTAACCAATCAAGCTTGAGGTCATAAGTTAGCAGCAGTCCCTGCGTACTAGCTCAAGCTCGCTGAACGTAGCTTACCCAAAAGACTCCTGAGGTCGGACATAAGGCCAATAGACAACATGTGTCACAATTCTATAAAATACAACCATCAGCCCCCACCAGTAGAAAGTAACCTGCAAGAGCCGATTCACAGCCTTGTAGGTCGTCTTGTACATTTAATGCTTAATGTAATAGATGAATAGTAGTTTAGTTCCATTTGTACCCTTCTATGTTTCTATAAATGGGGGACTAGACCTATCATAAAAGGGGTTGGAAGAGAAGGAGATGAGCAGAAACTTTGTTAAACTAGGAAGTGAGAGATCCACAAAAAAAACTTTTTAGAGATCCCTTTAGTTTAATAAAAATATCTCCATAGATATAGGGTTCGATTGCATCTAGATTTGGCTAAACCACATTAAATGCCTGCGTGCTTTTCCATCTTTCCCATTCCTCTGGCCATCCCACATTATCCTAATTGCATTTGTAATCGGATGACAGCTTAGGTCCCAAAAGAACCCCTCCCGTTGGCTGGATTAGGTAGAACTAAAATCCACTGTCAACAGATATGAAAAGACATCAACAGAGCAATAAAGGAAAAGTTCCTTTTGACAGAAAGAAGGGTTGTTTGAAAGACGATCACCACAAGCTTGAAAAGGGCCATTCAAGGGAAATTGTTAATTATGCAAGAAGTATGGCCATAAAAAGGCAAACTACTTCAAATACAAGAAATGGGTTGAGAAAAAGAAATGTACCCCTCTGGCTTCAGTGTGTTTGAATCGAACCTAATTAATGTGGCATCAAATTTGGTGGTTGGATACTAGTGCCACTGTTCATGTAACAAAATCTTTGTACATATTAAAAAACCTAAGGAAGCAAAGTGAAGGAGAGTTGATAGTCTAGCTAGAAAATGGAGATAGAGTACATATGGAGTATACTAGCAGCATTTCCTTCTATTTATCCACTTGACATCTATTATAACTCAAAAAAAATGTTATTTATATACCATCAATAAGGAGAAACTTGATTTTAGTTGTTACTTTGGATTTTGTTGGATATTCTTTTCATTTTGGTGATAAAAGGTTTAATTTGATTTATAATTCATGTGTGGTTACTACTGGTATCTTATTTAATGGATTATACAAAATTCAGTTGAATCTTGGTTTTGCCAACTTAATCAACATTGTGACTAGAAAGAAAAGGAATAGAATTGATGAGAATTCTTCAATGTTGTCACACAAGTGTTTGGGTCACATTTCTAGAGAGAGAATACACAGGTTAATTAAAAAAGGGATTTTGTATGACTTGGACTTTGCATGATTTTGATACTTGTGTAGACTGTATAAAAGGAAAACTCCCTGTTAAAGCCAGAAAGGGAAAGAAAAGTAGAAAATTAGATGCCTTAGAGTTAATCCACACTAACATTAGTGGACCTATTATTCCTACTGCCATGAGTGGTTATAAGTACTTCATCACCTTTATAGATGATTATTCCAAATTTGGATGGATAGAGTTACTCATTAAAAAATCTAAACCATTGGATGCCTTTAAGATATTTAAAGCTACAATTGAGCTTAAACAAAGAAAGAAAAATAAATGTGTCAACTCTGACAAAGTTGGTGAGTATTATGGCAAATATGACAATATCAGGAGAAACTTTAGTTCTTTTACTAGGTATCTACAAGAGTGTGGCATTGAATCCATTCACACCATACCTAGAACACTAAAATAGAATGGCATAGCAAAAAGAAGAAATCAAGCAATCATGGCTATGGTGAGATGTATGCTTGCACATTGTTCATTGTTGAAATTTTTGTAGGGTGATGCCTTAAAGATTGTTGTATATATTTTGAATCAAGTACCAAGCAAATTAGTGCCAAAGACTCTCTATGAATTACTAAATGGTAAAAAGCCCAGTTTGAGGCATTTTCATGTTTAGGATTGTAAGGTTGAGGTAAACTTAGACATTCCCTCGATAAAGAAACTTGATTCTAAAACCATTTTTGGGTTCCTTATTGGTTATTGTAGTGGCTCAATAAACAACAAATTCTATTATCTAACTCACTCTACTCGAGTTATTGAATCAGATAGAGCCATCTATTTTGAGGTTGAGTTGGATAATGGAATCCAGGTACCATGCATCACTACGTTTTAGGAAGAGGAAGTTATAGTTCCACTAGCACCACAATCCATAGAGTCATCTTTTACTGACCTACAAATTGATCTTGTGCAACTAGTGAGAGAAAATGTTGAACTAAATGAATTAGTTAATGAGGTTCCTCTAAGGAGATCCCAAGGTGTTTGTAGACTGGAAATTTCTAGTGATTATCTAGTGTATTTATAGGAGCATGCATTTGAAGGAAATGATGAAATTGATCCCACTACCTTTTCATAGGCTGTGTCCAGCCCTAACTCCTCAAAATGGATAAGTGTGATGGAAGATGAATTAGCCTCCATGCGTAAGAATTGAGTATGGGATCTAGTTAAGTTACCAGTAGATTCTGAGCCAATTGGATGTAAATGAGTTTTTAAAACCAATTAGGATGCTCAAAGTCAAGTTGAGAGGTACAAAGTTAGATTGGTAGTGAAATGGCACACTTAGAAAAAAAGCATTAACTATAAAGAGACTTTCTTACCAGTTTCAACTAAGGACTCATTCTGAGTTGTTATGACATTGGTAGCTTATTTTGACTTGGGGCTATATCAGATGGATATCAAAATAACTTTCGTAAATTGTGACCTGTTAGAAACAATATACATGAAACAAACAAATGGCTTTTAAACAAAGGCAAGGAACATCTTGTGTGCAAACTCAAGAAATCCATATATGGCCTAAAGCAAGCTTTTAGACAATGGTATCTCAAGTTTGATGATATAGTGACTTCTTTTGGATTTAAGGAGAATGATACAAACTGGTACATATACATGATGATGATTGCATGCAATTTTGTGATTCTAATTCTATATGTTGATGATATTCTTCTAACCAACAATGATATGAACCTATTATCTGAGACAAAGCAAATATTATCAAAGTACTTTGAAATGAAAGATCTGGGAATTGCCTTCTTCGTTTTAGGCCTTAAGATCTATCTTTACAGGTTTCTAGGTCTTTGTGGCTTGCCTCAACACTTATAAATTGAGAAAATGCTGAAAAGGTTCAACATGTCTACGTTCTCTAGTGCTTCTTCACCTATTCAGAAAGGTGAGATCTGTTGAAAGTCCTAGTGTCCTTGAAATGACAAAAAAAGAGAAAAGATGAAAAATATCCTATATTTATTAGTTGTAGATAGCTTGATGTATGCTTAAGTATGTACACATCCTGACATAACTTATGCTATTGGTGTACTAGGGAGATACCTAAGTGATCATGGTCAAAGGCATTAGACTATAACTAAAAGAGTAATAAGGTACCTACAAGATATAAAGGATTACATGCTGACCTATAGGAGATCAAGAAATCTCATAGTTACAAGCTACTCAGATTCAGATTTTGCAGGTTGTCCAAATGATCATAAATTAACATCTAGATACATTTTTATGATGACATGAGGAGCTGTGTCATGGAAAAGTGTTAAGTAATCACATACAACAACCTCCACTATGGAAGTAGAGTATGCCGCATGTTATAAAGCTACTCATGAAGCTGTATGGTTAAAGAATTTTATTGCTAGTTTCAATATCATTCAAAGCATTTCAAGGTCCTTAACAACTTACTATGGCAATGCTACTACTTTAAACTTCTCTCTAGACAATAAAAGTTCTGCCCATACAAAGCATTTTGATATAAAGTACCAATTTGTGAGAAAGAAGATATGTGATTATATTACTTGCATTGAGCATATTTCTAGGGATTGTATGCTTGTAGATCCACTAACCAAAGGCCTAGTTGCTAGAATGTATCATGATTAGGTAATTAATATAGGTTTAATTCAGTCTTTTGGTGTTTTAGGTTAGTGGAAGTATTGTAATTGATGTAATTACATTGGGTTTATTGTTTATCTCAAGATATGATTATTGAAATATTCATAATGAAATATTTTTTGCCATATATTATTCTTTGTGAACATTATTTAATTATGGCATGTTATTGGAGACATTTAGACCCTATCTCATTAATGTATTGAGAATATTAGTTCTCATTTGACATCTTGGGTGGATACTTAAACCATTGTATGGAGATTTATGTATAGTCACATTTGCCATTATATAAGTCATGTTATGAACATTTTATATTTTGGTTATGGAAATGTAAGCTTATAGTGTGTGTGACATTAATAAACCCTTTCGGATATAATGTTCTACGCTTAGATGCTTATGATTCCAACAAACCTATGAGTGTGATAGTACCATAATTATTTTAACATTACTTAAGGTGGCCATAACTTATGAATTATGTAGTACAAGTGGGAAATTGATGGAACTTCCTTTAAATTTGTACTTACATAATTCATAAATTATTAAAATAATTAAGAGCATTAAAAGTGATGTATATGGGCCATAACTTATTAGCATGGTGCATTCAACTCTTGGTGTTGTGTCATTCAAGTTTCTAAAGCAGATGCATCACATAAGTTTTCTAATTTTCTTCATCACTAGAACCATATTTGAAAACCATTCGACGTATCTAGTGGCTTAGATGAAATTGGCTTTCAATAGCCTTTCAATTTCATTTTTAGTTTTGCAAACTACATTAAGAGTGAGATGCTTGGAAGCTTATTTATGAGGTCAGAATCTTCCTTTGAATGGTAACCTGTGTTTAACAAGGTTTACGCTTAAACCTAACATTTCCTCATGCAAAGCAATCTATGTATTCTTTTAGCAGCTGAATTATTCTTATTTTCTAAGCTCTAGATAAAAGCGAGCTAATGTAGGTCGGCCTTTTTTCATCTCTAGTCCTTGAATTCATGTCTTCTAAAGGATCTTAGACTTCAGTTGTCTTATCCTTGTGTGTTAAAGTGAATCAAGAAATGCATGTGGACTGTCATCATAAACACTATCCGAGAGAGTCATTGCTTCCTTTCACTCAATCATGTAAGTCAACAATTAAGCTAACTATTTTTGTATATCATTCATTATTTTCAAAGAATGAAGCCAAATCTATGGCCTTTAGGATCATAGAGAATCTTAATGAATTCATAATACAAATGTTAATTTCTTCTGGTTCAAAATCACCTTTAACCATTATGGGTTTGATGTAAGGACTGTAAATTTCAATTTTGACATTACATTGCTGAACATACCAAGGGTTGCCATCAGTAAGGATATATTCTAATTTACCATCATTGGTCCACATTACTAACCTCTAATGAATGGTTAAAGGTATAACATAGTTGCATGGATTCAATCTTGACCAAATAATAGGTTATAACTTGATTTGGATGAAACCACTACAAAAGGAGTTTGACAGGATACAGAGACAACTTTCAAATTGACTAATGCCACTTCTTCTTATGTTAACATTCTCCTATTATAATTTGACACCACAATGTTTGATGGCACCAAATCTTTGGAGATTTTCTAAGTTTGATGATAGTCTACCTTGGCATTAGATTCATAAAAGCACCACCATCGACCAAGATATGATTTATAGGTCATCCATTAACATATGTTTTTATGTGTTAAGGTCACAAATGAATTTCCATTTTTTTTTCTGCCTTTCAAAGAAAGTATAAGTGTTTTCATCTAAAATAGCCATCTTATTACAGTCATTTTCATCATAAAAATCATTAGCTCAACCTTGTTCAGAACTCATCGAAAAGTCCATCGACAAAAACATATGCCACATTGATTTTCATTTTTTGACCTTTAGCTGTCAAATATGTTGCCAATTCCATTTTTTCCTCTTCTTTCTTATTGCCGCTTGACTATCTAGGGCCTGATGGTATTTGGTTGAAGTATTGACCCATTTTTTGTTTCTTCCTAAATATGGCTTGTCTTTGCATTTGATGCTTTTGAGTTCTAATTGGATGTGCAGGTTGGTAATTAGGGTTTTACCATTTGTTTGGCCTTTGTGGGATTTTGGGCTTCCACATTTGTTTCTCGATTAGATGAGGCTCATTAGTTAGCCACTTTTTTCTCTGTATGTCCCCTCAAAGTAGTCAAGTTCAATTAAAATAATTTTTCTCTCTTTTTGTTTAGTTGATTTTGATAGTCAAAGTCAATTATTTTGAAGGCTAATTTCTCTTTTGTATCCTTTTTCTTTTGATTCCCCTTCATTTTTCTTTCTTTTTATCTTCATTCCTAATAGTTATACCTCTTCACACAATCAAAGTAGTTTTTTTTTACCTTTTTTTTCCTTTGGTCTATTCTAGCACGTTCTCTTAAATTAGCAAGTAAAACTCATACCTCATTATAATACCTTTCACATCGGGGACACATTTTCATTATCCCACCTTTGACATTGATCCTTTAAAAAAAAGTTGAATTTGATTCACTTTTTTCTAGGTAGGCCTTAGGTATGAAAGGTATATCTAAAGGATCATCATATTTGTTGATTGTTACCACATTCACTTTACACTTCACATGATTACGAAGGTTAAGCATAATTTGCACTTGTTGGGAAAGGAACTTTGTCTATTATCATTTCTTTTCCTTTTTCAACAAATCAAAGGTGTCCTTGTTTGATAGCTTTCTCAATAATGTCCCTAAAACATATACAATTGTTAGTGGCATGGCCAAGCATGTTATGATATTTGTAGCATTTTTTATCTTCGATTTCTTCCTTAGTCGAAATTCTGTGACCATTAGATAATTTTATCTAGTTTTCTCTTAACAATATGTTGAAGATTTGATTTGCTTTATTTATGTCAAAAGAATAATTTTTCTTGTTTATGTTGTCCATCTTATCTTTAATCTTTGCATTTTTTTTTAGTAAAGGAAAAACATATGGAGGACTAGGTTTTAGTTTGGCTAGATATATTTCATTTTCATCCTCCATTTGTTCTTCTTTAACATAAGTTACTTTTTCCTATCTAAATGGGAATTTCTTGAATTTCCTCTCGTCCTCATTATGTAATTGCTTAATCTACCTTACTTTTTTGGCCAATTGAGACATATCAATTATATGCTAGTTGACAAGCCTTTTTCTAATTCCAAATCGAAGCTTGTCATAGCAATTTTATCTATCTCAGGTTCTACTATTTGAGTGAAAAAATGACTTTTCACTTGTTGAAACCTGGATAGGTAATCATTAACACTTTCCCTAGGTGACTTCTTTATATTTAATAGATCAATTAAACCAATTCTCATTTCACCTCTGTAAAATTAGTCATGGAACAATTTTTCTAGCTATTCCCAAGAATGTGTAGAATTTGATGAGAACCCAAACACCAAGCAAAAGCAGTTTTGGTTAGGGATAGAGGAAAAGACTTCATTTTTAAATATTTATTCCCTACTAATTCTCAACATTTTATGGTGCATCTAGCTATGCATTCAATTGTTGACTGATTATCCATGCTAGAAAACGTTGTAATTTTTGACAATTTAAAATCTCTAAAGGACTTTATCTAATTTATCTATTATGAAAATGCACCCCTATAATTAGGATAAGTGTTACGTTCTCCTAGTTGGTGCAAAAATTGTTTGACCAAGAATTAAATATTTTGCTCTGATCTTTGTGAAAAAATTTGATTATTATTTATGTTTACTAGTATTTGTATGTTACATCAATTTAGTTATCATTCTGAATTCTTTCTTCTCTATGTCAAAGTATTCTAATTTGACCATATTGTGGTTGTTCCATTTTAGGTTCTTCATTTTCATTGTTTCCATTCCCTATTCCATCATCATGATTGTTACGATTATTATTATCAATTTTTCAACCATTATTATTATTCTGATTGTGGCTAAGATGAACTTTCATGATTACTTTCATTTATCTGCTGTCAAAAAATAGCAATATTTTCAAGACTCAAACTAGACATATTTCCATGGTAATTTTGGTTCATTTGCAAGAAATAAGGCATTGGTCCCCTAAGTATTGGTTCACTATTATCTCGTGGTAAATTTCTAGCTAAATTATTATTGTTATTATTTTGATTTCTATTTAGCATTTCTTATTAGTTTCTTATATTTTGGTTTTGATTTTGATTGTTTCTCTATGTATTGTTTTGATTATTTTGGTTATTAACAATCAAATCCTCAGTAGAACTAGCATTACTGACATTTTCATTTTTGATAGGCCTCTCTTTGTTTTGAGGGCCATTTTGAGAACTTGCAAGAGACATGTTTTCAAAATTATATAACAAAATAGTACCACTTTTAAGGATCATACAAGATTGGAGACTAGGAATACCTTATTTGTGTCCCACCTAATGTGCCAATTTGTTTCAAGCCAAATTTTGCAAGTTGGAAAGTTTCAATTTCAAGATGGGTCCTCCATAGAAAACAAGTGAGATTCTAATCTTCTGAAAATCCAAACGAAGTAATACAGTCACAAACAACAAAATATATAAAGATTTTCACTCCCAAAGGTTGTGAATTACATCACAAGACATGACAATAGCACATGAAATTACAAGTATGGGAGTGAAGGAATTACTAAAAGCTATAAAGATCATCAGAGTGCTAAATTGTGTAGTAGAGACCCCAAAAAGAACACAAAGCATGTTTAGGTAAATAATTAGGCTAAAAAATTAGAGTCTTTTCTTAGTGCGTTAATGCCCTATTTATAAGAATCATAGGCAATTTTCTTCAAATAACCACTCATGAAAATTGAATCCTATGAAAATGGACATATGCTCTAAAAGAAAAAGAAAAAATAAAACACAAAAATTGATGAAATAACTGCAAGGTAACTATTCCTCAAGTGTTTGACATGTATGTTTATTCTAGGTGTATTTGATAAAAGCCTAACTTGTTTAAATCTCAATCCATTTGTTTTGACTTTGAGCATGGAATTGAATTTTGCAATAGGTGGCTGACAAGTTTTCAATTAGAAATGAAAAATAAATATAAAAATCCAATTAAAAAATTTTAAACTTTAAGGACCTAATTAGAATTTGAGTGAAACTATAAGAAGTAGTGATGTGTCATAGTTTGGAAGCTCAATTGCCCGAATGTGTTATGCTTAGTGTCTTCATTCAATACTTATTCATTTAATACCTGAAAACAAGCCAGCCAACCAATCATAAACCATCTTAGTTTCAAAAATAACGGACAACACCCACAATTTATATCATATTGAGGCAACCATAAGCAATAAATCACATAGCACATAATTAACCAATTCACATATAAAGGCAATGAAGTTATTCATATTTGCAAATATGATGTGTTCATGTACTTTGAATGAATGCAGATGAATATGGCCAAAAGTGGATAAATTTTTTGGGACAATACTTTAATTGAAGAGGGCTACTTCTTTCATTTATATAAAAGCCTCGTTACAAACTTTCGAGTGTGTAGGGGAGGTACCAAACCACACACTTTATCTCTTAGACTAATGCCATGATGCCCACCTTGGGTCACTAAGCACTCCCCTTAAAAAGCTTTCTGATCCATAGCTCTAAAGGTACTAGTAGGAAAACTTTTTCTGAGTTGGCATAAGGTGTTTTCCCCTAGCTTAGAATGTTTCTAATATGCCATGATACATCGATGTAAAGGTAAAAATATAAGGACATATTCTATGGTTATGATTCTACCATATATGTCTTTTTTATTCCATTGAAAATCGATTTTATGGTGTAGACGCTTATGACCTCCCCTTATATGCCCTACTATAATGACTCATTTAACATTGCGACCTTTACCACAATGATGCTATCCATGGATCAAATTTTTTCATGGATTGGATTTCACTTTACTGTCTATGGTTTTGTTGTGTGTGCTTGAGGCAGAAGCTTTGTCATAATCATGTATTTATCTACTTACATTGGACAAGTTATCTTAATTAAAATTACATAAATACCTTTAAAATAAGGAAAAATAGGAAAAACAATCTACACATGCATATTCTCTCAAATTTGTGTTCACTTCATGCTTAATTTTTGGGCCAAGTTCCATCAGAATCCAAGCACAATTACTTGTCAAATTTGATCATAAGTCCTAATTTGTGGCATGAAATCTCCAAATAAAAATAAAAAATAAGTATAAAGATCTAATTAAAAAATTTTAAATTATAGAGACCTAATTAGAAATTGATTGAAACTACTAGAAGTACTAGAGTAATGAATTTGAATCCAGCATAGGAACTATAGATGCAGTTGTTACATTTGGCCATCCAAATGTGTGGGACCCCTTAAATTCCAATGAATCTCATACAAATCAAATGTTAAATACAACAACTGCAATTATTGCACTAGATCCTAATCTGAAGTAATTTAACCATCCTAATATTGCAAGAAAGCATACTTAAACATGAACATAACTCAAAACACAACAAAATAAATCGCACAAATTAAAAATTTGCTAAAAATTATGAGGGTAGAATTATAAATAATTAAGGACTTATATGAAAATTTAAAATTTTTTATAGAGATTATGTGTATAAAAATATAAATTCTGAATATGAGATAAAATAAAAATTTATCATTTCTAGACGGGTAAATTACACATAATCCCTTCTAACTATTTGCAATATATGTATAACCCCTTGAACTAGAAAAAAGTGTAGATAGCTGCCATAGATTTTATAAAATGTGTGCTTAACCTTATTTGTTATTCTTTTGTTCACTAAATTTAATAAAATAACAATATAAATAATATTTACATTAAATTGATCTTGTATGTTAAATTATTTTGATTTGGTGTCGTATATATTATATGTTTATCATTATTTTATAATAATTTTAAATATAATATGTACAGAATGGTTAAGAATTATAAGTATCAATTGAACCCAACAATTAATCTTAGTAAAGAATTTGATAGAATAGAAATTATGCAGTTAACATCGTGGTGCGTGTCTAACAAGTCACAAGAAATAAACACACCCAAAAACTAAAATAAAATCACATAAGGTCAATTTTTTTTTTAAAAAAAAGAAAACACAAGCTATATTTTCCACATGTTTTCCGCACCAACTAGAGGAGAAAAAATTTGTGGATCTCACATTACTTTTTGGCATTTTATTCATTACGCTTTCAAAGAAATTTCAACCTCTTTTTTTCCTACATGTTTTCTTTCCATCCATTTTCCATATATCTGAACAAATTTTCCCATATTTTTTTTCTATCCATTTTTCATCTATCTACACAAAATAACATTGTAATTGGCAGTCACAAAATACCGTGTAGAGCAGATCTTAA
>JANHAO010016678.1:0-14268 GCA_026873985.1 Saraca asoca
GGAAAAGATAGATAAAAAACTACAAGTTAATGATTAATTAAGGGTTAAAATAAGGTATTATTATAGGTACATTTTCTACTTATCAGTATCTATTTGACTAAATTAAAGGCACTAGAATTATGAGGTGTGAACACACAATTCATACAGATTGCTTACAACAAGTGGCAAGTCAAAATCAATATCGATGTCCTATTTGCTCAAAGACAATATTTGACATGTCTAAAGAATGAAGGGATTTAGATTAAGAGGCAAAACACACTCCAATCTTCTTAGGAGGTTTGGAGATATATATATATATATATATTGTCACTTTTTGTGCTTGATACAGGTGTTGGCTATTAGGTTATTGATTTAGGGTGATTCAAGAAAAGAAAATTTGAGGTGACATTGCCATTAATGGTGAGTGGATAATAATACTTTTTTATGAATCCCTTTTTATAAAACAAAATAAACTTTGTTATCTAAAGCATTGCCATTTCTGAGTAAGATGAATATTATTGTTAGTTTGACTTGAAATTTTTACCATATGATACGTAATTATGAAAATGACACATTTTATAATAATTACTGTTTATAAAGTCAATGATTTCATTTTACCTTGATATTGAATTACTGATATTCCTAAATTATATGCTACTTGTAAAGATTGATGATATTTTCTAAATGCTTATTAGAATTGTTTCTTATTTCTAGATACATATGATATTATAATGCCTTTCAATTGATTATTAGTTTGAACTCTTGAATCTATTAAAAATTCTTTAGAAAACCCTCAAGTGCACTTGCTAGTAGAATATCTATTAGAGGCATAAGGGGAGAATATCTAGATATCTGATTGGTATGTAAGGTATATTACGATGATATCTATTAGGTACAATTACCTTTAGAAGTTATCCTTTGGATTCCAAGTGTATTTTAGAAAAAGAAAATCCAGAATACTTTGCTACTTGGATATTGGTAAATTTTAGAAAATCTTAATGATTTTTCCTGTGTTTACATCATGATGGATATTTTTCTCAATATTATACTCTATTACACCTTTTAATTTGTTGATTACTATATTTATTGACTTAACTTTTCTGATAAAGTAAAGTTTCAAAACTTATTTTGAGATTGTTTCTTTTAAATCGGTAAGTTTATCTTCACAAATGCATATTTCACCATTTTGATTCTAAACATAAACTGCAAAGTGAGTTTTGGTTTTTCTAACGGATTATTTGCTTGCTGAGTTTCTATGAAACTCACCCTATTTTCCTTCATGTTTTTTAGAGCTCAAAGTGACCCCCATCATCCACCCTTACCTATCTAGTTTAGGATTTGTTCCCTGACTATGTAAATCATTTCTTGTGGAGCTTAAGGTATATGATTGGTGTAAATGTTGGCAATTGGCATAGGTGTGATATGCATATGTTTTGTTTGAATGTTGCTAATATGTTATATACTTGTGTTGTCTGGGTTGTTATGATTTTGATTTTTGTTATATAGGTTGTGTATAAGGTGTGTAGCCCTTACTTGTTGTATTGGTTTTATGCCCAAAAGTCCAAAAAATAGAGGAAACTACTAGAGTTTTGGTAGAAATTAAGTACAAAGATCTTATTTATGCATGGATTTGGTAGTGGTTTTGATTAGGTTATGTTAGGTTAGAAAAGATTCTGCATTGTTAGGCTTGTAGAGGTTTTTCTAATAGTGACCTTTTACACTAGTCATGTGCTATGGATCGGGGCATGACAAAGTTGGTATCAGAGCATGGTCTAAAGTCTAGGTGTATGATTAAGATCTCCAATTGCCAAATTAGGATGGATGTACCAAATTAATGTTAGTGCACCTGGGAGTATGACACATGAAAACTGATATGTTAATGCCTATGCCATGAATATATTGAAAATCTCCACATTTCCTAAATCTTATGTTCCTACTTATATGTATATATATATATAAACATATCCGAATCTTACCTAATCAATTCTTCTGCTTGATAATAGAGAGACGCCTCTCAGAACTAGATCTTTGCTTATGCCACATGCCAATCTAAAGAAGTGTTCGAAAGAGTCTCTCACAATTCATCTTCTTCATCATCACCACCTTAAGGCAAAGGTAAAGTTAGGGGCTGAGGTAGGGTTGCATGTGAAGAAGTGTAGCCAAAAACTTTTCTATCTTCTCATACAGGATATCAAAACCCAATGAAATGTACTTGAGCTATATAACCATTCTTACTTAAGGTTTATAAGCCCACTCTATTACTTTTTGATTCTACTCTTACTTTCTAAAGCCCAGATTACAGAATGCCAATTCTAGATTCTTATAGGTCATTGTAAATTGCAAAACTGGTTATTTGATATGGAATCACAGACTATTGATGACAATGACAAAAGCATGAGCACTTGACTAGGGACTATTTATGGGTTTGGATTGATGATGAAAATACCAATGATTAGGTTTTACACAAACTCATTTATGCATTGCTAAAGTTTATTGAACATTAATATTGAGTCATCCTATCTAAGATGTATAATCAAGTGGATAATGGTCCTAATTTTGGATAAGGTCCTCAGACATCCATGCAAGCTGCTTATCAACAATGCCCACAAACTCCATCTCCTCCCCTTCATTTCCAGCAAGGTCCTCCACCACCACCTATCCAATATGCTCCTCCTGCTAACCCTTATCATGATGGTCTATGAGGTCATCATGCTTACCTACACCAGCCACCAACCACATCTTCAATAATTCCTTAAAATTCTAGTTTTCAAGTTCCACCTATTGTGATGCAAAGCACAAGTCAATCTTATGGGCTCATCCCCTCCTTTATTGCATAAGAACAATATGATGCCTTATATATTCTCTAGTGCTGGAACAAATTCATATCATTCTTTAAATTTAGGGTCCCAGAATCATCATATTCCACCACCATTACCACCTCCTCCTCATGGTCTTCTTCACAAAGAAACATCATGGGCTCTGGTACCACCAACTATATTGCCACCTCTTGTGACCTTCCACTACTACCATTATCCTTACCCCTTGTTCCACCTCCCCTACCTCTTGCACCTCATGTAATTTTTGCAACTATAAATAATATTAATACTAATCAGAACATTGAGAGCATCAGTGTAGTTTTTGATCTTCTTTTGCCTCCACCCCTACCAATCTAAGAAAAAAAAACTATTCAAAAGATTGAGGCTCTATGTTAGCTTATTGCTAAAAATGGTCCTGATATTGAAGATAAGACTTGTTAAAATGAATTTAAGAATCTTGAGTATGCATTTTTGTTTGGATACGATCCAAGAACTAAAGCAACAAATTCCTATAAGTAATTTCCTATGGATGAAAAAGAAGTATAATTTGGGGCTTAGAGGGCATAATTAGAAGAGTGAATCACAGTAAGGCTTCTAGCAATTAACTCTTCTAGGAAACATGATCATTTGAACATTGCACCTAAATATAATTTAGCTTATAACTCTGACATAGAGATGGAAGATGATATTACACTTTCTAACAAGAACTAGGGGTGGAATCTTATAATTGAAGGTCTAAATCATTAGCATGATAGAGTTGACAAAAGAATCTATCATGAATGAGTAGACACTCCAGCCCTAGAATTCTATAGAAAATAACCCTATGAATGTCTCAAAACAAATGGCTGAGTTCTCCCTAGGCACTATTTTAGACCAATCTACAACCCTTCTAGCTGATGATGTCACAAACTATAGTGCTTTCATTCCTATTGAAGACATTAATCATGATAGAGATTCTGGTTAACTTATAAGGGTTGGAAGCCTAATAAGGCTTCTATAGACCATAGTGCAATAGATACAAGAGTTGCAAGTCTAATAGGCACATTTACCTTCCACTTGATCTAGCTTTTAGGGAATATTGCTATAATGTCTCTAGTTGCATGGCATGTTTTTGTAGTATTTGTTCTTGTGATTGCGGCTTGCATATGGTACTAGTAATACTACTCTGTAGTATTTATATAACATTTTTTTTTAAATCATTTCAGGATCAACGACCTTCCAAAGCTTTGACCAAGAGCCAAGATTTTAGGACACAAATACGAATCTGAGTAACAAATATTCTCAACCTAAGTTGTACACTGCTTGTGCAATGGAATAGTTGTGGTTTTGATTGGATATGTTACCATCTTTCCTATTTGCTTTCTGTTTTATTTTCTTGATATCATTCCTAAGTGCTATCACTGTTCCTGGCATTGCTAGTTTGGTTGTGACATGTGGGCCTAATTTAAACAATCTACAATCTAGGTTCATTTGGCATCCTTGCAACTTGGAGAACAAAATTATATCAGTAGAAGATGTTCTTTAGTACACTAGCATCCCTAGTGAGCCTCCTCCTATAATTGAAGAAAATTGACCAACCCATCGTTGGTCATCATTTGGAGAAGTTCATATCCAAGATTTATAGGCTCATTATATTCCTCACTTGTCTTTTGTTTTGTGGGGTCTTACATGTACCTTTAATGCTGGAGCAAAGACCGGCATTGTTGGGAGAACAGGTAATGGAAAATTAACCCTAGTTTAATCACTTTTCCATCCTATTTAATCTATTGTGAGCCAAATATTGATAGATAATAACCTGTAGCTACCATAAACATATCTCTAATAGAAATCCATGCCTTAAGATCTAGACTAACTATTATTCCTCAAGATCCAACTATGTTTGAAGGGACAGTAAGAAGCAACTTGAACCTATTAGAAGAGTACTCTAGTGAACAAATTTAGGAGGCTTTAGATATGTGGAAGCTTGGAGATGAAAAAAGAAAGAAGGAAAGCTCAAATCTATAGTGACTAAGAATTGGGAGAATTAGAGTATAGGACAGAGGTAGTTAGTTTGCCTTAGCCACCTTTTACTAAAGAAAGACAAGATCTTGGTTCTTGATAAAGCTACAGCTTCATTTGATATAGCACTAATAATATTATTTGGCAAACCTTAAAGCAACATTTTTCAGATTGTATGGTTGTTACCATTGCTCATAGAATTACTTCAATTCTTGATAGTGATATGGTTTTATTTTTTAATAAAGGTTAAAAAAAATCTTAGTTTCATAAAGGCTAGAAGAATATTTCTACTAAAGTTAGAGATCACTACTGCAAGGGAGTCAAGAGTCAAGTGGCATAACTATGTCAGAATATAAGTGGCTCTTCTGCTAACCAGGAAGTGGAGAAGAAAAATGATGTTCCTATTAAAAATGTTGCTATTTTAGATTATGATGGTCAACCAGTGGGAAGTCATCCAAGTAAATTTGAAAGTTCTAGAAAGTTGTTCATAAATTATAGGAAACCTTAGTACTTGGGGAGGAGCCTAGGACTATCATCCTTGATAATGCAAGTTTTCAAAAAGCAATGAATTCTCACTAGGAACTCTTGGTCGATTGTTTCTCCTTTGATACTATAACAAATGGTGATTCTAGGAAACCATCTGATGGTACTTCTTAGGACATTATACCCTCAAAATATGGTTTGTCTTCTGATTAGTTAAAGTCCAATGTTTCAATTGTGTCAAACTGACATCTAACTTATGAGAAGCATCCCATAGCGATAGTTGACTAGCAAATCAAAAAACTCCACTCCAAAGAATATCCTTCTATAAAAGTCCTATGGGAAAATCATGGTAAATAAGCGATGACATAGGAACCTAAAACATTTATGAAGGATAAATACCTTAACTTGTTCGAATGACTTACTAGTATGAATTTTCAGGAGATAGTCTAATACTTCATTTTGATTCTATATAACTTTGCTTCTAGAATTTAAGGATGAATTCTTTTTACAAGGGAAAGTTTGCAACACCTTAAAAAAAGAAGAAAATAAGAAAATAAATAAAAATTAATCTAGTGGACTAAAATGGAAATTTTAAAAATTTTGCTATGGTCATGTCATAATTTTCCCCTTTTCTAAAGGATTAGAGTAAGGATGTTGAAGTTTTGTAAGGGCCAAAGTGCAATTTGTGCCTTTTTATTTTCTTTTTCTTTTTCCATTCTTTTTTCTTTTTCTAGCATTGGCTTCTTGTACACTTTTGTTTTCTCTAGAAAACACCAGCATCACAGGCCTCTTTTGCTCCATCTCTGTTTTTCCTCATGAGGCGCTACTACTTCTTCTTCTTTTTCTTTTCTTTTTCTCTTTTCTAATTGTGCTTCTGCTTAACCTCCATTCACTATTGCTTGCTATCGACCAACTGCTATTTTCTATCTGATGTGTTGTAGCCCTATACACAGTTTACCCTGTCTTCACTCTGGCTAACCTCAATTCATTCCATCTGATGAGCTTCACTCCAAATCGTTCTATAGTCTGGACTACCTATGCATTACACCACTACTGGTGCAGTAGTTGTCCAACATTAACAACCCTCATTGTTCATCCTCTATTCTTATCCTGTTTTTTGGTGAGAGCTTTGGCTTGTTTCTACCTTAACTTTAGCCCTGTAACTTTGTTTCTTGTCAGAGTGTTGTTGGGTACTCATTGGATGTGCCAATTCTAATCTATCAGTTGACAGAGCTACCCTTCAACTAAAACATCATAGCACTACAATTCAAGCCTAATTAACTCCATCAACTGCCGCCCTCTTCCTACTTAGCTAACCTCACAACCATTGCTATTCATTGGAGCCATTTTCTAATGAAGGGCTGAGGCAACAGCAACGCTGAGAGAGAGAGGGAGACACCTTATTGTTGCTGACTTTGTTTCAACAAATTTTGCAATCGAGCTCACTTATAAATCCCAAAGATATTTATGAACTTATCAGATTTGATATCAAGCAAAAGTTGCTAAGGTTTGTTCTAATTGTGGAATCTATAAAGGAGAATACTATTGCAAAATTTGCAAATTCTATAATGATAAAACAAGTAAGGACCAATTCCATTGTGATGAATGTGGTATTTATAGGTGTGGGGGTCGTGAAAAATCCTTTCATTGCTAGAAATGTGGATCCTGCTATATGCAATGAGCTTTTGTAACAATCACTTATATATAAAGAACTCAATGAATAATTACTCCCTTGTTTGTTATAAATATCTATTTGACTAAATTAAAAGGTTCCATAATTATGAGGTGTGGGCACACAATTCATATAGACTTCTTATAATAGGTGGCATGTCAAAATCTGTATTGGTGTCCTATCTACTCAAAGACAGTATTTGACATGTTTAGACAATGGAGGGTTTCAGATTGGGAAACAAAATGCACTCCAATCTTTTTAGGAGATTTGGATATATATATATATATATATATATATATATACAAGTGTTAGTTGTTAGGTTGTTGATTTAGGGTGATTCAAGAAAAGAAATTTTGAGGTCACCTTGCCATTAAAGCTAAATGGATAATCCTACTCTTTTGTGAGTCCCTTTTTACAAAGCAAAATAAATTTTGTTTTCTAAAACATTACCATTTCTGAGTAAGATGAATATTATTGTTAGTTTGACTTGAAATTTTTACTATATGGTAAATAATTATGAAAATGATTCATCTTAGCATATTTCTATATTTTATAATGATTACTATTTATATAACCAGTGATTTTATTTTACCTTGATATTGAATTACTGATATTCCTAAATTATAGGCTACCTGAAAGGATTGATAATATTTTCTAAATGTTGAGTAGAATTGTTTTTTTTTTCTAGAAATATCCAATATTATTATGCCTTTCAATTGATTATTAGTTTTGAACATTTGAATCCATTGGAAATTCTTTGGAAAATCCTCAAGTGCACTAGTGATTAAAATATCTATTGGAGGAATACGGGGAGAATATCTAAATAATTGACTAATGTGTAAGGAGTATTATGATGATATCTGTTATATACAATTACCTTTTAGAATTATCCTTTGGATTTCAATTGTATTTTAGAAAAATAAAATTCAGAATATTTTGGTACTTGAATATTGGTAAATTTTAGAAAATCTTGAGGATTTTTCTTGAGTTTACATCATGATGAATATTTCTCAATATATTATACTTTGTTACACCTTTTAGTTTATTGATTACTATATTGATCGACTTAACTTTTTTTATGAAGTAAAGTTTCCAAATTTATTTTTAGATTGTTTCTTTTAAACTGGTAAGCTTATCACAAATGCATGTCTCACCATTTAGATTCTGAACATGAACTGTAAACTGAATTTTGGTTTTTCTAAGAGATTATTTGCTCACTAAGTTTCTATGAATCTTATCCTATTTTCCTTCATGTTTTTCAAAGTCTGAAGTTACTCCTACCATTCAACACCACCCATTTGCTTTAGGATTTGCTCCCTGACTAAGTGGATCATTTCTTATGGAGTTTAAGGTATATAAATGGTATAAATGTTAGTAGTTGGCATAGGTACGATGTGCATATATTTTGCCTAAATGTTATTAGTAAGTTATAGGCTTATGTTGTTTAGGTTGTTGTGATTTTGATTTTTACTATATAGGTTGTGCACAGGGTATGTAGCCCTTGTTTGTTGTACTAGTTTTATGCCTGAAAGTTTGAAAAATAAAGGAAATTCTATCAAATTTTTGATAGAAATTAGATGGAAAGATCTGATTTATGCATTGATTTGGTAGGGGGTTTAATCAAGTTATTTTAGGTTAGAAAAGATTCTATAA
The DNA here is from genome assembly GCA_026873985.1 of Saraca asoca. Taxonomy (NCBI): domain Eukaryota; kingdom Viridiplantae; phylum Streptophyta; class Magnoliopsida; order Fabales; family Fabaceae; genus Saraca; species Saraca asoca. Next base: position 8,602 of record JANHAO010016678.1, read on the forward strand.
GCAGAGGATGCAAACTTAGGGTTATGAATGGATTTGAATCACTTAATTAATTAATGGATCATTGCTAAATGGATCATTGCTAACCCATTTATCTTTTGTAACGTCTTGTGTAAAAATGGATGATGGGTCATCTCTAACCCATACATGAAGATTCAAATATGATTCATTCATTAATCCTTTTAGCTATTTTTGTCTTATAATATCATACTATTCTATCAATTTTATCACTGTTATTTCTCTCTTCACTATTGCCTTTATGGATGCCACAATTACAAAATAATTTTCTGCCATTAAATTTTCTTAATTATATATTCACTCTTCCCCTCAAATTATCTTTCTATTAATTTTATCTATAATAAATAATAGAAGAACATATATTTTACACAAAATTTAGCATTTAGTTTTGTAATTTTTCCTTCACTTGTAATTACATTCCTAATTTTATAAAGGTGTCATTAATAGTCTCTTAATTTCATATCTTTCAGACAAAATGGTCTACTTATCCATCTGATTCCACTAGTTCAAATGAAAAATCCCTACATGATATATTGTGCTTAGTTAGCCTATTAAATCACAGACTCAAATAAGGCTACAACATAGGAAAAGAACAATATCATTCCTAAATTGTTTTTCAAAATGAAATGTGGTTTATATTTAGGGATTTGATATGCTATTTTATCTAAAATAAAATTAGAAAATGACATCATTGTGCTGGTGGTTGTAGCCTTCTTCTAACTTGTAATTTAATTAGCCAGTTGGGTGCTTAACATTTGATATAAGCATCTTCTATTTGGACTATAACAGGAATAGATGGATTAAGAGACTATTTTATTTATACAATGTAATATTAAGGGATTAGTAACATATTATTGTATTTAATCATGGTTTTATAGTGACGGTTTGTCTAAATAGCTGCTAAAGATACTGAGTAATGGACAAAGGCAGTTGTTAGTGGTGGTTAAACAAAACTGCTGCTATTTACTTGTCTGTAGTGGCAGATTACCAATAATCACCACTAAATAAATGATTAAGCAAAGGGACTCGAGTTCGAGTCCTATGAAAAGCAAATATTATTACCATAAATTGGGGCTGCAATAAGGAACCCTAAGTCACTTTCTCACTCAAATTGTTGAAACTACAATAGTCAAAGAAGCTAACCAAAAGTGTGAAGCTGGAACCCTTCTTTAGTGAGTTATTTTCGACAAAAATTCTAGTGAGGTTTTATTTTGTAATTTTTAGTTTTTCCTCTTTAATTTCTACTTTGTTAGCTTAGGTTTCTTTTTTTTTTTTCTCATCCAAGGTTTCTCAGAGCTCAAAGGAACAACAAGTACAATTCTCTACTTGATCACTGAGGTTTTCCTTGTTTCTTGGATTGAAAACACTTTCGGAAATCAGATTGTCAATTTCGAAATCCCCTTATGGGTTTTTGAATTTTTTATGATTTAATCAATTTTTTTTGTTTTGATTTAGCATTAATTAGTGAAATAGACATGAGATTAGGTGTTGGGTGTTTGTTAAATTGGAATCGTTATTATGCTATGGAGTAGTCAATTTGATGAATTTGCATGTTTGTGTGAGGAATTCTATCATTTTAATTGGATTAGTTTTGTTTATTGATGTAAGGTTTAATTTTTCTTACCATTGCCTTGTTTTAATTTTGGGTTCCTTAATTTAAAAACTTGAGGTTTTTCACTAATAATTACAATTTTTATGTGAAAATCATAAGGATGTAAGTCTAGACAATAAAGTGTAACCTTTTGAATCTCAGTTTCAAAAAAAAAGAGACTAAAGGTGTTGAATCTGAGTATCATTAAGATGAGGCAATTAAACTGAGATATGCTCGAGATTGGATAGTTATGGCTTAGTGGAGTAGTGAACAAGGAATTGAAATGGTCAAAGGCTGGCTATTTTATGTTGTGGGGATCATTAGGGAAAATTCCTTAACTATCTTTAATAGATAGGATCCTGGCCTTTGCTCTTTTATGGGATACTAAAGTATGGAAATATTTGGTGTTTCTATCCTCTATAATGAGCCACAACTACCTAGCTTTTTGAGCCTAACTCAACTCTTGACATGATAAGATATATTCCAACTACTACCTAAAATGGCTTTTTTTGTGGTTATATATAAGGTCTTATTGCAAAGTCTCTAATTGGGATTCCAAGCTTTTAATTTGATGATAAATTTTATCAAAATATTCCTTGTCCCAATCTCTTAATAGTTTTTGAGTTTATATTAGCTTAAAATTGAAATTAAAGGGAACTAAACTTGGGCAAGAATTTGTCCAAGCCTTTTTTATAACATTCGGGCACTGAAGATGTGTTGTCCACATAGTTTGAAAATAAAAATATGCTTTTTAAAAGTAGTATCTTTTGTTATTTCTACAATGATAGGGGCATGGTCAAAAGATGCTATGGGAAGGCTTTGGAGATGGGAGTAAGGAAAGTAACATCCATTGATCATTACAAAAGTCATGATCCAATTTTTCTCTTACATTAACATAACCCCTATTGTTAGTCCAAGTGTACCAAACTTCCCTAGAATGTAGTTCAACAAGGTTGCATTGAATGATAGTCTCTTGAAATAATTGAGCTCCTAGTAACCTTCATAAAGAGCTAGACTTATCAACAACATAAAGAACCTAATTGAAATCCTCAAGATTTAGCCAAAGGAAGCTAATAGTGGAAGCTTGATCTTTTAGGAATGACCACAAAATATGTGCTGATTAACCATATTTATGCTACTGAGATTCCTAAGAATAAATTGATTGAATGGACTTGAAGATAGACTCTAAGTCTTAATCCAAATTTCACTATGGAAGCAAATTTAAACAAATTGAGATTCCTAAGAATAAACTGATTGAATGAACTTGATGCATATATAGTCCTTTTGCTATTGTACTTCTATTGTCCATTCTATATAAAGTTCTTGAAACACAAAATGTGAATTTTGGTGGCCTACTTAGTTGTAACAATTATTTCAGAATTTACCAACTCTACTTCCTATTACTTTCTTAACTTTCTATTTTTATTTTTTACTTTCTCATATCCTCAAAACAACATAATCTTCTCCTAACTTATCATGGTATTGTTTATACTACATAATGACTGAACTTTGTAATTTATCCAAACTTTGCCTGAAATATCTAGACTAAAATAAGTTTAGTTTATTGTAATTTCCTGCATGTTTGTTATAGAAAGGAGTCCTAATTGGTTGAAGACGCTACAAGAATATTTTGATTCCACTCCTTCCGCTACAATTGGGGAGGTATTTTTTTTTCCAAGTCAAATTTCTAATTCTATATAATCATGAAATCCAAAGTTCTTTTTCACTTTGCCTGTAAAAAGTCAAAAACCAAGTTTCACTGTGGAAGCAAATTTAAACAAACTGAGATTCCACTATAACATTTTTGACTTTTGGCAACGGCCAAAAACCGTTGCCTAAAGTGTGAAAACTATTGCCTATAAGAATAGGCAACGATTTTTGGTCGTGCTCTTATTAAGCATTGCCTATTCTTTTAGGCAACAGTTTTTTTAGAGTTTCTAGCAATAGCTGAAAAAGATGTTGCCTATTGTTTAGTAATAGGCAACAGTTTTTTCATTTTTATTTGGCAACGGTTTCTCACCGTTGCTAGAATAAGCAACGGTTAACAAAAGATAAAAAAAAAAACTATTGCCTATTGGCAACAATAGGCAATGGTTTCTCACCGTTGCCAAATAAAAAATGAAAAAATCATTGCCTATTATTCAAATATAGGCAACCGTTTTTTATAAACTATTGCCTATTGTTTCCAATAAGCAATAGTTATAAAAATGAAAAAACCATTGCCTATTATTCAATTATAGGCAATAGTTGATAAAAAAAAAATCGTTGCCTATTGGTAACAATAGGCAATGGTTTGTCACCGTTGCCAAAAAAAATGAAAAAATCGTTGCCTATTTTTCAATTATAGGCAACAGTTTTTTTACCTATTATTATCAATTATATTAAAGGCAACGTGTAAAAACTATTGCCAACTAATCATAGGCAACAGTTTTCAAGATATAGGTAACACTTTTATATTATTGCTAATCATAGTCATTTATTTAATTTTTATTTGTCACATTTTTTAAATCTAATTTGAAGCATGTATGAAAAAGAAAAATTAAAACATTCATTTTATTAAAAAATAATTAAGACATTTATTTCATTAAAAAAATAAAGTGTTAAATATAATTGAATATCTATTGCTTCAAATCTCAAAATATAATTTTACCTAAATAAATCCCCTCAGCAAATTAATAATATTCTAAATAACAAGAAGTTTAAATCACATTCAACCTAAATAATAATTTCCTCTTGACTGTTGATAGTCTTCAGCTTCTAGCATCATTCTTCTAATAGCCTTGAAAGAATGTAGTAATATCTCTGTATGGTTCATACATGATGGCTCAGAGAAGAGCAGTACCCAGTGCCCCTATGCTGGCAGCACCAATGGCAAAGGTCATATGATCATAACCAATAGCAATATCAGTTGTTAAAGGACCAAGGGCATAGAAAGGTGCTTCATTACACCATTCCAACTACTTCTGCATGTTTTTAGGAATCTTATGCATTGGAATATGTCCAGGCCCTTTATTCATCACCTACAAAATTTAGCATTTGTTTTTGGAAGTCAAACCAAAGAAAAACACTCATTTTCTCTAAGAAACTATAAAAGTCAGTGATATTATATCAGCTTAAGATATGCTAACACAATATGAAATAGATAAGCTAACCCTATGTAAGATTCCAATGAGAAAGAATGCGATATGTTTCTAATTTGAAAAGAACAGATAAGCTAACACAATATCCTCCTCATGAAACAATTCCTGTCATGCACTTGGCTGTTAATGGAATATATTTGATCAGATGAAACCAATGAATAAGTGAGATTAGTTAAATAAAATTTTATCATGTATACAATGAGTAATGATTTGTGAGTTAAAAGAAGTGTAGCATTGCTTGGAATCAAAAAGGTGGTACCTTTTTCAGCCCTAGGACAAGAGCTAAGAGGGCAATGAAGCTCTGGCTAAGCTTTTCTCTCTACTCTCTCTCGACCATTATGTGATCTTGAGCGAGAGGAGGAGGTCTAGTGCTTGATTTGGACCTCTTCTTATTTGCTTGGCTTGATTTGGCTTCATAATTTTGGTTTTCTAAAGATCCCTTTGACGAGATAGCTGAGAAATGCATATTTCCTGTAGTTTAGGATAGAATTTCTTTGAGGAGATAGTTTCTTTAGTTTTGTATGTGTTATAAGAAGAGTAACTTTCAAAACACAAATATTGGTGAAAGTTCTGTCCTTGAAGAGCATTGGCTATGTCATGGGAAAAAAACTCCCCATCATCAAGAGTGTTCATGTGGTAATTCGAAAAGAAATTGTAATCATCCAATTCCTGTGGCAAATTAATATAAGCATCATGAAATTCTTCAAATATTCTTGCAATTGCAAATTAAAATTGTGAAATAATGCAGGCTATATAGTATTGTGGTTTTCTTACCAAATCATATAATAAGTTGTCCATATTGATGTGTTTAATTCCTCTAAAATTGGTCACAACATTAAACAAAATGGGAAGTGAAGTTTGAAAGGATACTTGGAAATAAGGGCTACCATTCCCCTGTGAAGTCAGGTTTTCATCTTTGAT
>JANHAO010016679.1:0-14296 GCA_026873985.1 Saraca asoca
ACTTAAATTGCGGTTTCAATTCAAGTTGAACCACTTTAAAAACCCTGTGCTTCAATTTTATTTTAAGCTCTGGTTATTTCAATCTTTATTAACTCACAAATTCTGTTAAATTGGATCCTTTTAATCACAAGAATTTACTATTTGATTACAACTCAAGTGACAAATAGACAAAGATTGTATACTAAGTCTTCAACGAGATAAGGGCAAGATTTGATTTGAATTCCACATTATAAATTCCCTACCACTCTTTAAAACCTTATATTGCTTTCAAAGGGACTTGACAATTTTGAAAATCAATACTAATTAATTGGAAATATTTTTGGAAACTTTTATTTATTTTATTTATTTGATTCCAAAGTTTTGGAAAGTATCATGGAATTGACTAATTGATTGATTTTGAAATTAATTATGATTAGCTTCTAGAATAGATTGATTGTGTTGTTTGGTGATGGAATTTGAGGGTCCTAGATAAAGATGTATTGTATAATATGGAACTTGCCCTTATTCCTTTTGGGGAATTTATATACTCCTTTGATTAATATGAATTCTCTTTGAATTTAACAAGAATGTAATAAACTGCTTTTTATTAAGAAGCATAGTAGAAAATTATGCGGTGAATGTGTATAATAATAATATGTAGAATTTAGAAATGCTAGAGTAGAAAAATAAAGATTTAAGACCCAAGATTTTAAATGGTTCAACTTGAATTGAAACCACAATTCAAGTCTACTCTACTGGATAATCTTCAACAAGATTACCACTTCTATTATCAAAACATCAGGGTTAAAATAGGCTCCTGAACTGCTAGTTTTACACAAGAATTACAATAGAGATCTTGCTAGCCTAGAAGATTTTCACCTAGCTCTTCCAAAGTTAAAATTACCACAAGATTTATTACAGGCTCTTGCCAACCTATACAACATTCCTATCAACATAAAAATCTCAAAAGAAAAATCAAGATAAGGTAAGAAATATAGTACCAAACTTTGAGATGAAAATCTCAAACATCTAATGTAAACTTTGCATAAATTTGATTTAAAATCCTTTTGATTTGAGAGATGTAACGAGGTAGAGGCAAATTTGATTTGGCTCTGTGTGCTTTGTGATTTTTGTACTTGAAGAAGAAAGAGAAATGCGCTATCTTATATAACTAAAAAGTACTTAGGAGTTTTTATAACTATTGTAACCGTTTGTAATAGAATAATTAACTTTTACTTTGTGAATCGATTCAGAACAAAATCCTAACCTTCGGTAAAAAAAAATTTCAAAACTTTTTGTTCATGAATCAATTAATGAATCAATTCAAATATATTTTTCACAAGTCTTTCAACATGAATTGATTCTCAAGATATAAAATAGTTTTATAAAATTTGTACTTGTGAAAAGATCTTTTTTTGAAAAATATTTCATTTTAGCTTTCTTCAAATGGCTTATTTTTACTTCATCATATCAGATATAATATATTTGCTTGAATAAAATCTAATTTGAATTCACTTATAAAAGATCTTATAGAAATAAAATAATTGCTAACTCTAATTTTAGGATCTCCTGAATCACATACTTTAAACCTGTAAAACAAATAATAACAAACAATAAAGTATATTATTAGACAATGATTTAAAATAATTTTTTTTTAACATCAAAACTATGAAAAATGTGTAGCTAGAATAACCTAGGCTACCATAATCAAATTAGTTAACTTATTAAAATTAAATGTTAATCAAATAACTTGAGACATACATGACCATAATTTGAATTATATAGTTACTATTCTAAGCTTTCTGATCTTATATGCCTCATAGATACTTGAGTGCATAGAAGGATGACTATGGACCCAAAATTTTTATGAATATAATGTATATTTTACTATTGATTTTTTTTAATTAAATAGGCTTATGTGTCCTACTTTTATCTCTACTTTTGAATGTAAAATTCTCTTTTCATCTTACTTTTAATGAATGTAACTCAAGGTTTTTTTCTAAGAGATGTAATTAGTTATATAGGATAAAAATTTGGAAATTTAATTTTTCTTTTGGAAGAGAAAGGAGGCACCCAAGTGCAAGATGCATGTCAAGAGGCACATTAAATGAAGATTATTCCTTTTTATGGCTCCAGAGAATAATTTGAATTGGTTTATGATCATCCCGTATATATTTTGCATGCATGTAATTTATATATATGATATAAATGATAATGTATGTATGACATAGACTAGTAAATGCATGTATGCATGGGATTTATGTCATGATATGAATAGGATTTATGTATGGCGTAGATTATTACAAAGAACTTTAATAGTTAAACTCATCAAAATAATAATAACTAGAGATCGATTATGTGATAATTTGCTAGCCTTTGTCAATGTTATGCTACATCTTTCATGCTATCATTATTGAAATATGTATGATATTCTTATTTGATGGTTTCAACTTAGCAAACATATATTGTTTGAATGACCTTTGGCAAAATGTACAGTGTTTGGATGTAATTAGATTTCACTTTAAACGTTATAAATAAGGAATTATTAATAATGTTTGATGTGATGGATAATGAATGACCAAGAATTGTTAACCTAGTGATTAAGAGTTACATGGAGATGTAATTGATAAGCTGAGTTGTCTACCTAGTCTAATTTATTTGGATTCTTTGGCCTTTATCAAGTTTAAGTAATTTAGGTTAGGATCTTAACCTACTACGATTATCATCCAATATGATAATTTGATTTTAAGAAAGATGGTTATTAGAATTGAAGAAAAGAGTGGAAATTCATTTTATTAAAAAGTATATAAAATGAATATCATGCTTAAATATTAATCCATTCTTATTGAAGATTGTTAAAATGACAAATAACATTTTCTTAACAATGACTGATAATAAGCTAATCGAACTAAATTACATAAACTAGTTATAAAACTTAAAGATTGTTTTTACAAAGGAAAAGATAGCCTACACCCTTGAAAAAGATCCTTCTACACCTTCATCTAAAGGTTTAAGTGAGTATGAAAGGTTTGACTTTGGTGCTTACTTAAAATATCAAGAAGATGCTAAACAAGCAGCATGTGTGATACTTGATTCATTGTCTCATAAACTTCAAAAGCAACATGAAAATATGACACCCTTTGAGATGATTCTACACTTATCAGACTTATATAAAGGGCATGTTAATATTGATAAATACTAGGTATCTCAAGAATTGTTCAACTGTAAAATGGTTGATAGACATTTATTACAACTCATGTGCTAAAGATAATCAAGCAAATAGAGAGATTGACCTAACTTGACCATGTAATTGACAATGCTTATGTAGTGAACATTACATTGCATTCTTTTCATAAGTCATATGAGTAGTTTGTCATGAATTTCTTGATGAATAAGATAGAGGTCTCTTTTGTAGATTTACTCAACATGCCTAAATTGAAACAACTTTTAAGGAAGAATAGCTTGTACTAATGGTCTATACTTTTTCTAAACCTAAGAAGGGAATGAAGAAAATGCCCAAGAAAAGTTCTAAGACTAAAACTGATGTTGAGAAACCTAAAGAAGGTGAAAAAAAAAAAAAGAACCCTCCTAAAGACATCTACTACCATTGCGGAGCAGAAGGCCATTGTAAGCAAAATTGTAAAACTTATTTTGAAACTGTGAAACAAAAGAAGCTTAGAGAACTTCTACTTTAGGAAACCATGAAGCAGAATAAACTCAAAGAAGCATTTAATTTTGTTAAAATAAAGAAAACAAAGTTTAATAAGTGTTTAAGTCCATCCTTTCTTTGGCATTTTAGACTTTGTCATATTAATGAAACTAGAATCACAAAGTTACATAAAAATAGATATTTAGATCCACTTTTACAAATCATATGATACTTGTGAATCACGTGTCATTGGGGAAATGGTTAAGAAACCCTTCATTAGAAGGGTGAATGTGCCAAAGAAGTGCTACACTTGATATACAATGATGTATAAGGTCTGATGATTCCTCCAGCTAGAGGAGCATTTTATTACTTCATCACTTAACTAATGATTACTCTAGGTATGAGTACATGTATATATTGAAAATACAAGTTCAAAGCCTTTGAAAAGTTCAAAGATTTCAAATTTGAAGTAGAGAAATAAATTGGAATAAGTATCAAGACACTTAAATCAGATCATGATGGAGAAAGCTAGGAATTCATGGATTATTTAAAATAGTTTGAGATTTTTCCACAATGGACTCCACCTGTAATGCCACAAATGATGGTGTTTCAAAAAGAAAAAACCATACCTTACTTGAGATGGTATGTTCCATGATGAGCTTTGCATTTTTACCTATATCTTTTTGGGGCTGTAGTTCAGAAATTGTTGCACACATCCTTAATCATGTCCCATCAAGGTCTATTGATAAGACACCATACAAGCTATGGTTTGAAAGAAACCAATTTTTTAACATATGAAGATTTAGGGATGTTCTGCTTATGTGAAGTAGATCATCATGGACAAGCTAGGATTTAAGAGTGATAAATGTTTGTTTGTAGGATACACAACAGAAACAAGGGGTTATATCATCCTATTTAGCAAAATGTGTTTGTCTCAACAAACACTACCCTCTTGGAAAAGGAAGTTATCCTTGAAAATGCTAGTGGGAGTAAACTAGAACTTGAATAGGTTCAAAAGTCATAAAATAACATAGATCACTTGGTTAAGGATGAGCCTAACCAAATATCTCAAGGAGTTGAGATAAGTAATTAAGCTTAAAGTACACTTGCACTCCGGAGATCTAGTAGGGAACATTGTGAACCTGAAAGATATGTTTTTCTCTTTACATAAAAGAATGACAATGAGGTTACTAGTTACTAGGAAGTAATATTAGATATTGATTCATTGAAATGGCAAAAAGCTATGAAATCTGAAATGGATTCGATGCATGAAAACCAAGTATAGGACTTGGTCACTGCACCTGAAAAAAAAAATAGTGAGTGCAAGTGGGTCATTAAGAGAAAGATAGATGTAGATGGCACGATAGAAACATACAAAGCTATGTTGGTGGCAAAAAGGTTATAATTGAAGTCCATTAGGATTTTACTTGAAATAGTTGCTTTCCATGACTATGAGATTTGGCAAATGGATGTCAAAATAGCTTTCATAATGGAACCTTGAAAGAGAATGTATATATGATACAACCTAAAGGTTTTATCTCTAAGACCGAACCCCATAAGATATACAAGCTATAAAGGTCCATATATGGATTAAAGTAAGTTCACGGAATTGGAACATTAATTTCAATGAAGCAATTAAATTGTTTGATTTTATCAAGAACATTGATGAACTATGTATGTAAAAGAAGGTTAGTGGAAGTGCATTCATCTTCCTATTACTATATATAGATGGCATATTTCTTATAGGATATGACATTCCCAATTACAATATATCGACTTATGGTTATCCAAGACATTCTCCATGAAGGACATGAGAGAAACAAACTTCATTTTAGGTATGAAGATCTATAGAGATAGATTTAAAAGGTTGCTTGACCTCTCTCAATCCAATACATAGATAAGATGCTAAAGAGGCTTAACATGGATGGCTTTAAGAAAGGGCTCTTACCCATGTCTCATGGTATTCACTTGTCTAGGAAATAGTATCCTAAGACTGAAGATGAATAGAAACACATGAATGAATTCTCTTTGTACTTGCAACATGATTGATTATGTATACCATGTTTTGTATGTGGACAGATGTCTCTTATGTACTAAGTATGACTAGTATATATCAAGCTGATCTGGGTGAAAATCACTAGAGTGTAGTCAAGACCATCTTTATGTACTTTAGAAGAACTAAAGATATGTTCTTAACATATGAAGGAGACCTTTGATTTAAGAATTAGAGGTTTATTGATATATGCATGTGGATATGGTGCAACCTTTTATCTCTTATATTACTAGTATAAAAATGCCCTAAAGACAATCAGTTGTAAGAACATTGATATATGCATGTTGTTATGGTAAAACCTTTTATCTTTTTTATTGGTATCATATACTTTATTTATTTATTTATTTTTACTTTATACAACTTTCTTGGTGCCTATGGTTATTTAGGACAAAATAACAAAAAATGGAAGTTAGAAGATGCATTAAGGAAGGGCAATGCTTTTAAAACATCTAATTTTGCTGATTATAACTATAAAACACTTTGGAAAATAAAAAAGAAAAATAAGCTTTCAATTCTACTTTTGATAGAATAGAAAATGAATATTCATGCTGTTTTTAAACTTGCCACTAAGATAAATCATAAATTAATAATTAATAAATTACTAAATAATTATATGGTTTTAAATTATGTTTGTTGTGGCTAACACACTTCATTACACATATTAATTTGTCCTAGATTTGATATGATTTTTGTTGGTAATTAAGAAAATGTGTTAGTTGTTATATTGTTAGCATAAAGATGTTTTAGAGACAATCGGTTGTAATAGCATGAATATTACATATCTTAATATATTTAATAAAACATGATGTTTTGGCCTTTTATCAATTTAGTTTTAAATACATATATGTTAGATATGTATATAAAAAAATTACAATGAGGATTGAAATTATGAGATGATTTATACATATACTTATGGTTTCTAAATATCCCTAGTTATGAAATAATTGAGAAAATAGGATATTAATTATTCTTGAGAAATTAACATATGTTATATCACACTCTTATAGAAGAATGCTATGATCTCATACATTGTTTGATGTAGAGATATCTAGACAAACATATGAGTATATGCTACAAAGCATAAGACTAAATTAACCCACCATGAGAAACCATATAAATTGTTACCATGTATCAATAAAGTTCTCATGTAAAAGGTGGTGTAAGTAATCCTTAAACTTGAGATCAACATAGTATCTTATTTATAGTGTACTTTGATTTCATTTTAGGCTTGCACTTTTAAAGAGTAGATGTGAATCATTTTGGGTACACCATGAAGTACATGAAGATAGTGATTGATCAAGATAGAATTCATTCTTCTTGGTAACAAAGGAAAGATATTCTAAAGATGTTTTGACATTTGTGTTATGAACAAAGTCATAGGCCTATGTATTGATGATAATTAAAAGGAGTTTTATGTATAATCAGTTAATAATATATATAAGGAATTTTATGTATAAATGATTGTGAGATGGCTCTTAGTTAAACATACACCCTAGATTGGATGTTTATAAGGTTGTCATGTAAACCATACCTTAAGTCCAATTGGAATATCAAGAAATGAAGGGATTGAATTACATACTAACATCTAGTCACAAAAGGTTTTGATTTCCACAAATCTACTCCTAGCATTTATGTGGTCATGATGTTTTGCTAGAAGCCAATCTTAATCTATGAATATGTTTGAACAATTTAGAGAAATTGTGTTTGATTTAAAAAAGGGCTTTGACTCAATTGAGCTTATAGAAGCTTGTAAACAAATTCATTGCCTACATGCATAGAAATCTAATGGGTCACACACAATAGAATCTCTATAATCCAAAGTTAAAGAAAAAGGTAGAACACAAAATGTTATGAATTCAAGATTTGAATTAGGAGCACATCTTGGAAATCTAAAATGATTAATTAAGTATTCTAATGTAATTAGAAGTGTTAATTGATCAAAGATTTAATAATTCTAATGGGGATTACAATTATTAAATAGTAGAAAATTTCCATTGTTGATATTTAAATGTTGTTGAACATTTATATTATCATTGGAAGAGATCTTCAGTAGAAGAATGGTTCCTCACTTAAAAATAATTTTAAATTAATTAAAACATTTAAAGGATGATTATATAAGAGAGTTTATGATTCTCGACTCATAAGAAAGTATTTGGGTTTGTTCGACACAAAAAAGAGCATTATGTTAATGTGGACTTCTTGGACCAAAAAGGGTTGTACTAGTTACGTAACCCATCCATTAAGTGAGTGGACAACATAAGCAAGGGACAATTCTAGCTTGTGTGCCACTTATGTTGCTTCCTCACTCTTGTTTATGCTCCAGACTCTTCTATTTAAAGAGGAGGGAAGACAAAGTGATATAAAGCACATCAATTTTACCATAGCATATGTGCTATGTGCCAACTCTTTTTGTGTGATCTCACTTTTTATCTCCTCTTTGCCTTCAAACACCAACCATGCCCTACTGAATTTGTGATTCCTTAGAAAGCTAACACCTCTTAAGCTGAGTGGTTTATTTTTCTATTCTACGTATTACGTGAACTTGGTCTAAGCTCAAGATCAAATTGGTTTGTGTGTTAGAGATCAAATTTGAAGGAGCTGTCCAAGGACAATCTGAGAGACTTGATCATAGGATTGGTTAGAAAGTTCATGAAATTGCTTGAAGATTAAATTGAGAGTTGACTAAGATTCCGAGAACAACTCTCAAGAATTTATAATTTAAACTATTAATTTTAATTTTATCTTGTTTATGAATTAATTTGTAAATAACCTGATTCAAAATTGGAAAAATTTTAAAATTTTCATTTTGCATACTTGATGCAAATGATTAGGATATTTGATATGCTTTAATCCAATTTTCCCAACATATATCTCCATGGCAATCAAGATCAATAGTGAACTTGTTGAATGATATTACTCATTACTTGCATAAATCAAAAGCTTATGCAATTGACTTAGTTTTTGCACTAAATCTTGCATTATGATTGTTTCATCATATTGCAAGTTCCTTATATCTATGGAAATTAAGGTTAGTAAGTGAAGACCATTATAACAGTAATGTAGCCTTAACAAAGGTTCAATTGATTGTTTCTTATTCTTTCCTTAATCCCATGATAAGTTTGGTAATGAATTTTAAGGGCATGTCTCTAGAAAAATAGTTAGCTATGGTTGTGGGCTTGGTTTGCATTTAACTTGAAGAGCACAAAATTCTATAATGGGGCTAGAATATTAATAATTTGATATTTTATTATTGTCATGTTTTTTCCTATCCTTTATTTAATCAATCATTACTTTGAATATTCTTTGAAAGATTGCATGATCAAAGACACATTGTGTCATAATTCTCCATACTGATATAAGGATTTTCATGCAGATCAAATTGTTAAAGTTCTACAATTTGTCTTAGCTTTCTATATATTGCTCCATAACATTTTGCATACGTGCAAAATTTTGGATTCTGCCATACTTTTATACATTAGTTAATTATATTTTTCATACTTAAATAACTCCACATTCTATTATTATTTTGTATTATTGGGCATCTCTATAAGTTATTTTCCAAGGAAAATGTTGAAAAGTTCAACTTTTTCCTAATGGGATTCTAGTTGAAGTTGTGTTCTTTACTCTCTTTCTTTCATTGCTATAATAATGAACGGAATTTTCATCTTTCATGTTTATTTCCTTAATTGTATAGTAACATTTGACAAAGTGATTAAGTGGCAACAAACTGATGTATGTAATTGTCATGCCCCAAGTCTAGGCATCGATTGGCATAACAAATCATGAGTGACTTCTCAAAAGTCTTAACTCTACTGTCTAAAACCAAGCATGATGAAAGCTATAAACATAAATAGGGTCATATGCCACAAAATCAAAAGTTGTAATGAAGAAATCAGAGTACAAGCTATAAACATAAAAAAAAAAAATTGCTCACATAGTGATTAAGTAGTAACAAGTTAATGTATATACTTGTCACGCCCCAACTTTGGGCATGTGACTGGTGTAAAAAGTCATCACAGAACTATTTCCCACAAGCCTAAACATTACTTTTTAAAACCAAATATAATGTAAATAATGTAAAGGTTTGAAAAAAAATAACAATTACTCAAAAAGTCCTAAAAAATACTTTTATAATATCATAAAAAAAATGGACAAAATTTTCCTATTGGTTGGATACTAGCCAAGGAAACAAACACAAATAGGTGTTAGCCTAGGAAATCCTAAGTACACATTTTCTTTAGTTTTGATGATTGAAAAACAATTTTAGTTTATATCACTATCTAACTATTTGTTTGAGTGTTCTATTTGTTTTGTAAGATTTAAATTACTCAAGGTTGCTCAAAATATCTATCTTAGTTCTTAGTTTTTATTTGATTTTTATAGGATCTTTTGTAACTAAGATCTTATTCAAATTGCTCAATTATATTTTCTAAAACAACTTAATTTGAGGTAGAATAAATTAGTTAAAATGAGTTTTCAATCAAAAGTTTTCAAACAAACTTTTTACACAATCATTCACAAGTCATCCTTTTATAAAAACTATTTTTCACTATATGTATTAATTCATAAATTGATTCATCACTGGAAAACTTGTAAAATGAACTAGAATCAAATGTTTGGAATTTTTTTGAATCAATTCACTAATCAATTCAAACGCATTTTACATTGCACTATGAACCGATTCATGCATTAATTCAGTCATGAATATTCTTTATGAATTTCATAGGCAAATCGGTTCACAAATCAATTAATTAGTTAATAACCGCTATAAATCGATTCATGAACTAAAAATTAGTTATTTTTCAAATATTGATAATCTCAACTATAAATACCCCAAACCTTATTTCTTTTTTCATTATTACACAATAGACTTTGAGCAAAATAGAGAGAAACTTTGAGCGTTTATCTATTATACCTCTAAATCACTGAATTACATTGATTCAATTAATCTTTAAGCAATTTAAAGAAGATCTCTACCTAGATAATTGAGATATCTATCTCAATTCACTATATAGTATTTCTTTACTTTATTCTTAGTTTATTTTTGAGATTTCTAGTCTACTAGAAATTTTAGATACAAAGAAAGAGGTTAATTTTCCCTTTACATCCTTTTAGAATTATGAGGTTGATTACAATTGGTAGGAGATACATAAATTCTTGTAAATCTTCTTAGCTATGAGGTTAATTATAGTTAGATTAAGATATTAAATTTTTCTATCTTAGGCTAGCAAGAGCCCACTTTAATTCTTGTGTTTTAGGTTATCAAGATCCCAGTGAAAATCTTATGTATATTATATAACTGGCTTATAGGAGCCTTGTTTAAATCCTATGGTTTGTTAATAAAAGTGATCATACAGTTGAGTATTGATTTAGTGGAGTAGACTTGAATTGCAGTTTCAATTCAAGTTGAACCACTTAAAAAATTCTGTGCCTTGATTCTTTCTTTACTGCATTTATATTCTTACAAAATTACTATTTCTGCAATTCTAATTTCTACATTATTCTAAATTTTGTTAATCATAATTTTTGCATAAATTCAGCAATCAAGATTTCAATCTATAATTAATCTAATACTTTGATTTAATTCAAAAGACTTTTGTTGTGCATATAAAAATAAACTACATATTACATCCAATTACTTACTTAAATTCAATTAGAATTTAATACAAATAGAAGAGTATAAGATTTCTCTAAAGGAATAAGGGCAAGATCATAACTCTTAATTTTTTTTAGGACCAATAATAAGGACATGCCACAAAATAAAAAGATTTATTTAAAATATATGAGATGAAATCTTTTAATAAGATCATTTTATAAAACTTTCTTTGAAAAATAAAATATGTAAATCCTTTCAGGATTCATAAAACATACATCATTAGACCTTTGTTTAGCTGAGTAAGCATAATCACTAAAGAGATAATCAAGGGAGAAACATAATTGACAACATACCATCACATAGAATGG
The DNA here is from genome assembly GCA_026873985.1 of Saraca asoca. Lineage (NCBI taxonomy): Eukaryota > Viridiplantae > Streptophyta > Magnoliopsida > Fabales > Fabaceae > Saraca > Saraca asoca. Next base: position 11,646 of record JANHAO010016679.1, read on the forward strand.
TGACTATACTAATTGAGACACTCCTTCAATCCATAGACCTGAAATATTAATGGAATGGAATGAGTACAACCTGAGTACTTAGTGAAGTGAGAGTTTTTGCCCTCTTTAGGAAGAAACTTTTTTGGTCATAAAAACATATATATCATATATCATTCACATAATCATAAGTATACTAGTATATAGATGCATAAGCATCATTAATCATTATACTCCTATCCATTTAACTTAACATTCTCTACTTTATCATGTCTTTGGTATCATCATTTCTTTTCTAACATTTCATTTTCAATTCATCAAATTATTTGCTAAACAAGTGGTAGCATGGAAAATCTATATAATGGCTAGTTTAATGCAACAAACAATTGTAAGAAATAATATATTCTTGCATAATATAAAATAAAAAAAATAATCAAATAAAATAATTATAAAAGCTTACCAAATGTTTCCATAAGAACATGATATGAAACTTAATAATACCTCCCTTATGATAGCATTTCTCCTTATCCTTTGTAAGATATGAACCTCCTCCCAAGTCATGAGCTTAGCTTTCTTTATGAGTTTTAGACTTTTTCTTAAGGTCATGAACATTTTCCAAAAGGTCATGAACCTTCTCCAAAGATGTGAAATGCCTCTTCTTTATTGTAAGTTAAGAGATGTAAAGAGAATAATATGAATATGAGAATTTTCTACTAGTGATTAACTTGCTACTTTCAGTCAGACAATATCTTTGCATGCCTTACTTGTTGGATCAATAGAGGTATATTATAAGAGAGTCTATGACCTTTGCCCTGCAATGTAGGAGTACCGCTAGCTACAATAACCTATATCTTATTCATGAACTTTTACTTACATTCAAACATCAAGTCCATTATTCATGGCCACTAAAACATGAATTTATTTTATAAAATTGAAATCATTCATTTATAATTCATCATTTAGTGAATGCAACATTGTATCTAAAATTTCTCTGCTAAGTAAATTAAAAGTCTTTTAAAACCAATAAAATTAACATTTGAAACCATTAAAAATTCTTATAATCTCCCACTTAGTTTCCAAAGTACAATATAAATATATTTTTTTAAGGCCATGATAATGAGCATTATCTCAAATTCTCAAGTAATTCAACTCAGAATATTTACTAATCCAAAGTTTATAATGAATATTCTCTAAACTTAGAAAGAACCTCATTTAGAATATAAATAGCAGTGAGAAGAACGTATTCAAAAAGTAGAAGAAAAATTGACCGGAGTAAATATAAACCCTATTATTTTCAATAAGGTCTTTACTGCACCTTTTAGTAACTCCATTTTATCCATATAGCTATGACTAAGTAAATGAATAACACCATTCTTATCATGAAAGTATCAAGCATATTAAACTAATATTCACTCCCACTTGAAAAAAAAAATCTTAAGTTGTCTTCAAGTGTTATTTATTACTTTTAACTTGAATTGCTTAAAAATCTCTGTTACCTTGCTTATATTATGTATAAGATATGATTTTCTTAATCTTGAAAAATTATCGATAAATATAATAAAATAAAAATGGTCATTTCTAATATCCACACTTATATAATCACTAATATCCAACTGGATTGTATAAAAAAAAATGTTTTCACTTTTATTAGCTTTGAAGGGAAAGAAAATTCCTTTTTCTCATCATTTCTAGCAAGTTGTCCTTAATCAATATCTTTACTAATATGACCAAACAAATATGACAAAGATATTGGATTTGATATTAGAAAATTCACTTATACCATTTCCCTGTAAATTAACTTGATTTCCAAGTTTCTAAGGTGGTGTTTGATTCACAAAATCATATATTTCTAGGTAGAAATGGAAATTTTTGACAAGACATAATGATCTAGCATGAACACTAGATGCTTTACATGGGCTTAGCATAGGCTTATATAGGGTCAGGTTAGGGTTGGCTCAAACTAAATGGGTTGACACGCCAACTTGTTTAAGAATTTATACTAAACTTTATAACTATTATTTGAGCAATAATTAATAACTAAACTATAAATAACTATATATAATACAAATAAAATTAAAGTTTTAATAAAATGACAATAAACACTCAAAAAAGTATCTAATCAATGATTAAAATATTAACAATGAAACATAATAAGTAATTAAATTTGGTAAACAGGTATATAATATAATTTTTTTAATTAAAGTTATAAATGAGTTGGATGGGTTAATATGTGTTAATACATTTAATAGATTGGTTGACCCAATATTACATAGTTATTATTCGGATTGGGTTCGGATTGAGCTTACTTAGCTTGTTACTATTCTTTGATGTTATCTATGGTTGGATGAAATGAAATGAGAAAGGGAATGAATAAAATGTTTGTTTGGTATGCATTATGAAATGGGATTGCCCATTCTTTAGGGAATGACCATTCCATCAATGGTGGAATCTCTATTTCATCACAAAAGCGATGGAATGGGAAATAGATTGACTTTTTTATACCCTTATTCCTTACATCTTCCATATATTCTAAAATTGTTCTTATAATAATAAATAAAATAAGAATGCCATCTTTTCAATATTTTTACCCTAAAAATATTTGATAATTATATTTTTAATAATAGAATTTAAAATAAGATATTTTATATTATTTATAAAATAAATATTATTTATTA
>JANHAO010016680.1:0-14304 GCA_026873985.1 Saraca asoca
CATCTTAACTCAGCTGGAAACATGACATTTTAGCTCTTAAAATACTAAGTATGAGGGCAAATAAATGTGTCAAATCTTGTGTTATTAATTACCAATGTAAATCATGCAACCAAAATTACAAATAAAAACTACTCGTGCGCTAAGTTTTGATTCAAAATTTAGGCTAAATGATGAAACTAACAAATGTCATTCCTTCCCAATCCTTGTGGGCAAATTAAGAAAGAAAGGTTTGCTATTTTATCCTAACTACACATACAAATATAATAAGAATTCCTACGAGATAAAACTTATCACATTTAGAATGTATAATTACAATTGATATCTTATACTATATGTGAATTGATCCTAAATATATATATATATATATATATATATATAATTTAGTATGATGAGGGACGTTGTGGCCAATATCTAATTTATCCAAATATATATAATTCACAAGACATCAAATAATTTTTCACATGGCATTTACACATGCAATAGAACAAATAATTGTACAAAATAGGCAAACGTTATAATTTCTTCAATTAACAAACATGCATGCCCAAAACATATATGCCAATATATGCACATGTGAAAGGAAATTCAAAATCAATTTTTACATAAGAGTAAAAAAAAATTTCTAGGCAATTTCGTTATTTTCTAGATACAATTTTTCCATGCATCAAAATGCAAACAAAAAATAAATTTATAAATTATATTATTCAAACATTAAATTAAATTCTAAAAGTTATTACCTAGAACCATACATATATATCACAATAGTTCTTGTTAATATTTCCAGAAAATAAGAAGGAAATAAAACTAGTGGAAAATGTAATTAAATAAAATTTAACTGGAAACCTTTAAATATTAAATATGTTGCCATTAATAATAAGAAGTGTTCATAGAGCATGTGGTAAGAGGTTTGTTATACTACTTAGTGGCATGGGTTCAAAACCTTCATATTGCAGCCTTAATTTTTTTTTCTTTGGGTCTTCTTTAACCTCTAGCTGGGTCTATCTCAGGTCAACCCGATCCAAAGCATACTTGGTTGGATGACCCGTTAATTTCTTAGCCTAGAAAGTTTGGTTTTGAATGATTCAAAAAACAAAATTCCTAGAATTTAATTTTTTTACATTTCTCTCTATTTAGTTTTCCCAAAAACATGAAGAATAAATTCAACCATGCATCCCCAGCTTAGCCAAATATGAAAAAGGAAGGAAAACAGTAAAAATTCAAGCAAGGTAGAGTTATATATGGTTCTGATACCAAACAAAAGCTAATTTAAAATAAATTAGCATATCCAAAATACATTAATACAATGGAAACAAAAAATCTACCTTAAGCCATTGCCATAAGGTTTGTGTTCTTCAAGCTACATTCATTATGTTGCCAAGCCTAAAGCAGAGCAAGGGAGCTTCGTGCTTGATCAGGATTTCATAAAGATAGTGTAAGAGACAGAATAATCATGCTAAGCCTAGGACCTTTACTACCTTAAAAAATATAAAAGCAAAATAACCATCATCCTATCAAGACATTGTTGCTAGCAGGGATAAGATAATCATATGTTGATATGGACCACTTAATGTGCACATAATATCCCAACAAGATGAGGAAGTGAATTAATCTAAAATGAAATTGTAGTCAAGAAAATATCAGCTTGTTGTTTCACACCCCAAAAATAGGGGAATTGTTGCAACAAATTTCAATTTTCACACAGTCGAGGCTCTTGGGATCTTAAGTGTCCCTTAGTTTTCTTAGGTGGCTTTTCAAACTCTCTTTAAAGAGTTAGAGCCTTTTCCCATCTCATCTTATAATGACTTCTCTTAATTCTAAAAGAGATATCATCCATTGGATTTATGGTGCACCTGAATTACTATCTTGACCGTTGATTTGGCCAAATCCTTATCGTTAGGTCTTAAGTGACTTATGAAACTAAAAAAGCTCTTGAAGCTTACTTCTCTTCAACTTTGTATGTATGTGTAACTGTCTTCTCTCTCACCAATATTGGGCTTTTCTGTTTTTCTTGTATGCTTCTTGAAACTTTATTCTATATAGTTATTTCTTTTTTTGCCTTTGATTATTGTTTTTGCATATTGCTTGTGTTATTGCTTTTCTTTTTTCTTTTTAATTTTTCAATGTTTATGCATTTCTATTTCATTTTGCCTGCTGTCTATATCTTTTTACGTTTCTATTTCTTGCATTTTCATTTTTGCATTTTTATCTTATTGCAAAAATTATTGAAATAAAATTGTCTGAGACATGTAGAACATTGTCCTAAAAAATTATTTCATTCTCTTTAGTGCAAAGTATTGATGTGGCAATCATAAGAATTCAATAGATTCTCTATATGTGTGCAATTATAGCCAAGAGCAGAAGTAATAAAGTAGAAAAATATAAAGAGAAAAGTAACCCCGTTATATTTGTGAAAAAGAATGAGAAAGTAGATGACAGATTTGTTTTATGATTAAAGGTGTTGATAATCTTTTTCTCTCTAATGAATTTCACTGTTTATAGGAAAAGAAAAAGCACTTGTTAAAGAAAAACATGCAAGTGTATCATCTAATTTATTTTTTGTTGAGAAAAAAATGCAAATATTTTTTTTTTGTTTTTGATTGAGAAAAATATGTAAGTATATCTATTTGTTGAAGCCTTTAATTGTTCCATAAAAAATTATTTTATTTTCAAAAGAAGATAAAGGGAGAGATATCAAGAGATAAATCACTAACACCTTTTGAAATAAAATATTTTATTTAACAATCCCCCACTTATTTTAAAGGATTAAAAATTGAAAAAAAAAATTACTAGGTACTTTGAATAATATAATGAAATATAACTTATAGAAATATAGGTGAATCTTATAGCTTCTATGAACCGATAAATCTTAGTGTAAGTTAGAATTCTTACTTATCATATTACACTTCTCACAATACTTCTATTATTCAACGTGGTTTTGTGCTAATAGGCCATGCATACACTTGATAATTCATGAGTGCTTTAGAGATATTGACACTATCTCATAGTAGTAGTCCCATTCCACACTCATATATGTGATTTCATCAAGTGTACACTGCAATTAAATACACTACCTATAAGGGTTATGAAATTCATTAAAAGCTTAACTCACCCTTCACTTATAACTTGTAGTTTTAGCACTAATTACACACTATAGGAGGGAATTAAATAATTTATAGTGCTATCAGAATCAATAAATGACTTGTTATCTGTATGAACTTAATTCATGGGATCTCCAAACACAAAGGTTAGGTTACTATCATTATTGATTTCCAAAATTGGTTTTAGTCATATTCCCGTCAATGTTTCCAATACTTGTTTCCAACCTAAAGATTTAGTCAAAGGATAAGTCAAATTCCTTTCTAACTTAACATACTCAATGGAAATAATTCCATCTTTTAGCAATTGCTTCACAACATTATGTTTTAATCTAATATGATAATTCTTAACATTGAAAGATTTATTCTTTGCAATGGCTATTGCCACTTGGCAATCACAATGCATTGACACCAAAGGTGTTGGTTTTATTCCCAATAATAAATTTACCAAGAAGTTTTTCAACCATGGAACCTCATTACTAGCCATCTTAAGAGCCATAAATTTGGACTCTATGGTGGATCTTGTATAATTGTTTGCTTGGATGATTTCTAAGTAACTATACCACTTTCAAGGGTGAACACATAGCCACTAGTAGATTTTGTCTCATTTAAATCGAAGATTCACTCTATGGTAGATTTTGTATAATTGTTTGCTTGGATGATTTCCAAGTAACTGTAACACTTTCAAGGGTGAACACATAGCCACTAATAGATTTTGTCTCATTTAAATCAAAAATTCAATTAACATCACCGTATCCTTCTAATACATCAGAAATTCACTATATACAATACTATAATTAATGCTACCTTTTTAAATATTTCATCAGTCTAATCAGTGCATTTCAATTATCATAATTGGGATTTTGAGTGTATCTACTCAATCTACATGTAGCATAAGCTATATCAAGTCTAGAAAATTCATTAAATACATTAAACTACCTATAATTTGAGCACATTTAGACTAAACAACAAGATCATCCAAGTTTTTCTTTAATTGAGTGTTAGCATCATGAGGAGTTTTCACAGGTGTTACATCATAATTTCTAAACTTTTTAGGAAGTTTTACAACATAATGCTCTTATGATAATATTACTTTATTATCATTCCTTATAATCTTAACACCCAAAATAATTTTTGCTTGATCCATGTCTTTCATATTGAATTTAGAAGCTAAGAATTGTTTTATAACATGTACTAAATCAAAACTAGTTCCAAAAATAAGCATATCATCAACATACAGACTTATGATTATGTCATGACCCAAAACCCGTAGTCATGACTAGCATGAATATCAATCCTTTCATTGATAATCACCAGCTTGTATCTTAATTCTGCTAAATCATTTTATTCATAACATGCTAAATTTCATTATCATACAAATAACTCAAATTGAATGAAGAAGAAAGAGAAGAGAACGAACATGATAACGAAATGCTAATATACACACACAAAAACAGTCACACACATGCGTGCGCATGCACACACACACGAAAACCTACATAATGTATAGAGACATTGCCCATTAAGGCATATGTCCTTTGTTGCCATTAATGTTCACCTCTTAATATGCTTATCGCAAAATACTTATATAATGCCCTAGCTAGTTTTTAATAACCATTCTTCTTCAACATCCCAAGTTCTTTTAGGGATAACACAAAATAAAGTTAGTTTAACCTATAGGTTGTAAGGATTTCAAAGGTATAGTTAAACTAACTCCATCACTAAGGATTTGATGACCATGCTATTTACATTTTCAAAGATATAAAAGAAAAGTGCAGATGGTAAATCCTCTAAGGATTAAACCATCCCATAACTATCATTAGTAATATGTTTAAGGGTTGCAGATGGATGATTTCTATCTTGTGTAATACTTCATATCCTGCCAGGTTTAAAATTATGATATAATATATTTTGATTTTATATGTTTCTAATGGACTATTGACTATAGTGGTGAATGTATTAGTTGTGATTTCCATTAGTTGATTATCGATCTTACTTTTTAGTAAAGGAATTGACCACTAACTCTTTACTATCTAAAAATATCCATAGAATAATGAGTCTATCTTAAATTTGTTTTGCATCAGCTTTGAGATATTTTTGCATAATTGCTCATTTGTTGAGCCAAAACAATATCATCCATATAAATTTGTACAAGTAGAATATCTTTATGCTTTTGACAAGCACCACATACTTTGTCTTTGATGTAGTTCAATTTTGGAAAACCAGATACTAGATCCTTCTTAGATAATTTTCTAATTAATTCCATGTTAACAGGTCTTAGTCTTCTATGCCAAATCTAAGTATCATCATCAAAACTAACTAAACATGCTAAGTCCAATTTAAATTCAGAATCAAGATCAAATTAGTATACATTATTAACTCTATGTCCTACAAGCTTAAATTGGTTATCACTACCATTTACAACTAAGCATTTATTTGAATTAAAGATAACCTTATTCCCTTTATCACTGAACTGACTTATACTTAACAAATTGTGTTTTAAGCCATCTACATACAGAACATCATTTATGCAACAATCTAAAGACTTACCAATCTTACCAATCCCTTTGACTTTCCCTTTAGAGTTATGTTCAAAAGTCACCTTACCTCCATTCATAAGTGTGAGACAAATGAGCTTACCTTTGTTTCTGGTCATATGTCTTGAACATCCACTATCCAGAAACTATAAATTTGTGCTTTGTATCTCGCATCCCTGCAACATGAAGTTTATACTAGCATTGATGGTAGCCACTGACTTTTGGGTCCATTAGTGTTAGTGGACATGATAGAGATTTTTCTAACAATTGTAGATTTACATAACCATACTAATCTTTCATTTGGTTTTAATATGTAAGTACCATTTCTAATAGAATAGTTTCTGATGTGATGCCTCTTATGATTACAATAGAAACAAGTAATATTAACAAGGCTCCATTTCTTAATTAAAGTCTTTCTTAGATTCATCACTATTTGAAATAGTAAAGAAAGGATTTTTACTCAATACCTTAAGATTGTCATTGTGTCTAGCCATAAGATATAATAAGGCATCATCTTCTGATTCATCTTCATTAGTAGTATCAGCTTCTTCATCATCCCAAATAGCAACATTAGACTTTTTATAAGATTGCCTTTTCTTCTTTCTCTCATTCTCCAATTGCTTCTTCAAATAAACTAGACAGTCTAGCTTGATATGTCCAGGTTTCTTGCATTCAAAACAAGTAGGGACAATGCTGACTGAACTCTTTTGCTCAGTCTTGGCATTATTCTTTCTTTGTTTTACTATTTTTCTCTTTTCCTTATTTTTCTTGTCTCTTAAAGATTTTTTGCAGTTTCTTACTCAGTAAAGCCACATCTTCTTTGTTGATTGTGTCTATATCAGTTCCAAATTCTCCTTCATTTGATTCAACAGCTTTAAGTGCGAGAGTCTTTTTATTTTTGTCATCCCCATTCTTTTTGCATCTTCTTAATTCAAGTTCATGCTTTTCAAGATTGCCAAATAGCTCTTGAACTATAGGGATACCTATTTTCAATGATTCTTTGATTGTGGTGACCTTGGGCTGCCACTCTTCAGTCAAGGATCTTAAAATTTTATGAACAAGATCTACATTTTCAAACTTTCTACTAAGCAAAGTTAAGTGGTTAGTAATAGCAGTGGATTTTTGAATTAAATCCTTAATAGACTCACCCTTATCCATTTTCAACATTTCATATTATGACATAAGAACATGCAAGTGCCTACATGTGCAATCTCTAGTGTGTCCTAAATTTGCTTAGCAATAGAAAGTTTGAAATTCTTTAATATTCATTTGGTGACGAGGAATTTGAAATTATCCATTTCACTTTTGCAGCAAGCAAGTGTTTTTTTCTTTCATTTCTATCCAAAGTGATTTAGGTTTAAGTTCTACATCACCATTGATTATTGTCCTAGGGGGTTTATAGCCTTCCTCTACCAATTCCCACATATCCACATCTGTAGCCTTAATAAAATCTCTCATCTTTGGTTTCTAATAGGTATAGTGTTCCCCATTGAAACTAGGAGGTTTGCGCATTGGTGGACATTTAGGCAACAAGAAATAGTTAGAATCCATATTTTCAAGAAAAGATATAGGTGTATCTAGAGCCGAAGCTCTTATAGCAATTAATGGTCCCAATAAAATGTTAAAATGTAGAAAATAATTGGATCTTAACCTTTTCCCATTGGAGAATTTATATACACATTTATCTAATATGAACTCTTCTTATTTATTTAACAAGTTAGTGATTTATTTTCTTTTATTGAGATATACTGTAGACTAATAATCAGTGAATGTAAAAATGATAGAAATAATAATTTCATAGTAAGATATAGAAGCATCAAAAGAAATTGAAGACACTAATTTTTGAAATGATTTAACTTGAATTGAAACTGCAATTCAAGTCTACTTTACTTGATCTTTCTTAACCGAAAGACCTCTTTATAAAGAAATAATCAGGATTGAACAAGGGCTCTTGAAAGGCCAGTTTCAAATCAAAAACACAAGAAATTACATAGGCTTATTGCTAACCTAGAAGAATTATAAATAAGCTCTTCTAAACCTAAACAAAACACAAGAATTATGATAGGCTCTTGCTAACCTATACAAGATTTCTAAATCCCTAGAAATCTAAAAAAAATAGAAATAAGAAAGATTCAAAAATACAATACCATAGGTTTGAGATAAAATCTCAAACAACTAAGATGAATTTAGTTGACCTTTGATCCAAAAACTTTTGATTAAATCTCAGAAACTTAGTAAGGCAAAGAGAAAAACTTGTTTAACTCTTTTCTCATAGATTTTTGCACTTGAAGGATAAAGAGAATTGTGAAAACTTGTTGAAAACTAAAAGCACTTGGACTTTTATAACTACTGTAACTGACTATAATAGAATAACTGATTTTCAATTAGTGAATCAATTATAAAATTGATTCAGAGTGGTTACAACAAATGAATTAATGTGGTAATTAAATTTTAGTCTATCATGCATAGATCCTGAATCAATTCAGGAAAATTTCCTAACCTTCGGTAAAAAGAATTTTTCAAATCATCACTTCAAAAATCAATTGATACTTCGATTCAAATATCATTTTTCACAAGTTCTTGAGAGAATTGATATGTGAATCGATTCATAGGGTAAAAAATAGTTTTATATTGTTTTCTTCAAGTGGTTTGAATCTACCTCATTGTTTAGTTAAAATATTTGGATCAAATCTCATTTTAATTCATTTACAAAAGATCCTATTGAAACAAAATAATTCCTAAAACTTTTCTTAGATCTTTTGAATCATTTTTCTTTAAACCTACAAAACAAATCAAAAACAATAAAACATATTGTTAGTTAAAATTGTTTATCAACATTAAAACCAAGGAAAGTATATAGCTAGAGTAACCTAGACTAACAAGTTTTTATTAACTTCTTCCAAAACTAACTAACCAAGCCCAGTATCCAATTGACCCTTATTGTTAAATCAGTTGAAACCCGACACCTTAACTAATTCACCAATAGCATAAAGATCTAAAAACACCAAGTCTAATTAATTAAATTACCCCAACAACAACTTAACTAATTACCCTTAATTCTTTAGGAAAATTAACTTATCCCAATAGCAAAGCAAAACTCTATTACTACTCTAACCAAACAACTACAAATAATAACAAATTGTCTATGGAAATTCAGCTAGCAGTAAATTACAATGAATAATTAATTAATAGACCCTATTAACTAATCATCTATTATAGGCAAAATCTGGTCTCACATAATAGAAAAGCAAAAGCACAGTGAAAATTAAGAATCAGTTAAAGACAACTCATTTCACTAAGATTGCACCACCTTGCTGATCATGAGGTTAGGATGCAAACGAAGCCCAAAGAAATAGCTTGCCAGGGCTCGCCACGCCAAGAGCGAAGCTTACCTTGTTGAAAGAAAGCCAGTAGTGAACCTGAGCCAAGTATTTCAGCTCGTGAGACAAGCACGTTGCCTAACCAAAGGCTCGATAAGATAGAGTATCAAACAAACTTGCATCAGGTCTCAAATCTAGTAGATAAGAGGGGCCCACCTATAGAAAGCCATCTGTAAGAGCTGATCTGTAGAAGATTAAATTATCTTATACATTTAATATTTAATGTAACTTATTTACAGCATGTAAAATTATATTTGTAACCTCCAGGCCTCTATAAATAGGAGGGAGGAGACCACTATAAATAATTCTATGTAGAGATACTGAAACTCTATAAAAATCTTTCTAAAAGTAATAACACTACTATGGATGTAGGGTCCAGTACTGTCTGGATTTGGCTGAACCATGTTAAAAGCTCTGTGTTTCCTACTATTTCTCTTCTTTTTCCCATCTTCTGCCTCATATTAGCTATATTTGTAACTAGATTACAGTTTGAGTCCTAAAAGAACCTCTTCAGTTAGCTGGAATCTAGCAAAACCAAAATCCACTGTCAATATTTTTGGCACCATCTGTGGGGACTCATCTGTTTTCTAGTCTATTTTCTGTTGTAATGGCAAAAGGAAGAGCTACCAGAGCTTTGAATGCATTGGTTAACCTTTCAAAAGGCCATGTGTCTATAATGAACTCCGCCATTGCTCTTATCATAGGTGTTACTTTTGGCTTGCCCCCAACCAACTCTTTTTAACCTATTGTTGTCACTAATGGCATTCATGGAATACAGACCTAGCTCTAATGCTAGGAAAGATTAGAGAATATGATTGGAGAGCAAACTAGAGCAGTCATAATGCTAGCACAAGCATAAACTCAAGGTGTACAAAGGCAGACTAAGATCACAACACCTGGGAATGTTCCTCAGCAACAAGCTAGATATTCGAGTAGGGCTAATCAAGAGAATTCCCTAGCTCATTGTTTGCAAGAACAATCTCCAAGTCACGACTCCCATGACCATGAGGGTAAAAAGATCTAGTAATCCTCTAGCCAATAGCCCAGGGCACAAGACTTGTTGCTAGAAGAATTGTATCAAAAGGTGAACTAGATGGAAGAACACATTTGAGCTCCCAATAACTAAGCTCGCTATGAAACCAGGTCGCTGTTCTCCATAGAAATCAAGGCTCTACCCTCCCTCTCAAACTCAAAGTCTCCGTGATTCCTTTGTACAATGGGGACATTAATCCTTATGACCACCTGGACGCATTCAATGTTTAGATAGATTTGCAAATGGTCGATCCCCTGGTCAAGTGCCAAGTTTTCCCAACCACATTAGGAAGTATGCCTCGGGCCTAGTTCAGAAGCCTTCCCACTTGCTCGATTTATAGTTGGGAGGAGTGCCAATAGAAGTTCATCAACCAGTACCAAGCATTGAATAGGTAGCTTGTCCCTTCTTGCCACCTTGTGATGATCTTCTAGCGTAAGCACGAGTTGTTGAAGGATTACATTACTAGGTTCAAACTTGAAGCTAACTCGGTAAAGAATCCATCTGAAGAAACCATGCTAGCATCAATCTCTATTAGACTTTGCAAGGATGGAAAGTTATATAAAAGCCTGTACAAGTCCCCGATGAAAGATCTTGCTAACTTCTATGAACGAGCTGCTAAACAGATTAAGTGGGAGGAAACATTCAGCTCGGTAAAGTCTGAAACAAAGTGTGAGAAGGGTGGCTTCGCCTAAAGCAAGAAGAGAAGTAATGTGGATCAAGGTGACCACTCCGATGTGCAAACTGTGAAGAAGTCCCATAGGCCTAAAGGCGAGCGACCTCAGCCTCCAAGTCACCATGAGCAATACAGTATCCTATCAGATTCCCAGGATAGGATATTTATGATAGAAAAGGGCAGAGAGGATTTTAGGGTACCTACACCATCCAAAATTCCTTATAGGCAGAGGAACCAAGAAGAGTTCTATGCTTATCATAGTGAAGCCGACCATGGCACTTCTAACTACCAGGCCCTCAAGGACATGATTGAAAACCTGATCAGGAGAAGCCACCTAAAGGAATATGTAGTGCGACCTATGAGACAACGATCTCAGTTTCCATAGCAAAATCCTGACCAAAAGCCTAGGGGCTTAGTTAGAATTGTACACTAATGATGTATTTTGAATTCAAATGAGAATGTAAAAGCCTCCCTTTATCCCCATCGAAAGAGACTTTATTTGCCAGATAATTTAGTTCTTTTTGCAACTTTTTATTACATAAGTTTGTTTAAGACCCTTACTATCAAATGTTTGTGATTTTCATAGCTTGCATGCAATCAACTCTCTCAAGCAACATTTGAAACTCATTTTCCAAATAAAACCCTTGATCCAGTTGAGGTGTGGAGACACTCAAAACAAACTCACGTATCCAGTTGAGTTGCAGGCTAGCTAAGGTGTGGAAATGCTTAAAATAAACTCATGTATCCAGTTAAGCTATAGGCTCACCGAGGCATGGAGACACTTAAAATAAAATCTCCTAACTAGTTGAGCTATGGGCTCATTAAGAAGTGAAGATGCTTAAAATAAACCCACCTAACCAGTTGAACTGTAGGCTCGTCGAGGCGTGGAGACACTCAAAATAAACTTACCTAACCATCTAAGCTGTGGGCTCGCTGAGGCATGGAGACACTGAAAATAAAATCATGTATCTAGTTGAGCTGCTGGCTCACTGAGGCATGGAGACGCTCAAAATAAATTCATGTATCTAGTTAAGCTATGGACTTACTGAGGCAAGGAGACGCTTAAAATATACACATTATCCAATGGAGACTTTTGGTCTAGTTGAGGCATGGAGGTGCTAAAAATAAACTCATTTGTTTCAGCAAAAAAATTGTTGACATAAGTTAAAATTCATGTAGGCAGCTGTGCACTATAGTGCGATCTTTAAGGCATAGCTTTTGTGCGATCAAGTTTATAGCTCTCATGCAACCTACATGAGCGTTATTTGCTCATAGCTCATCAATATCTGAACCTATTAACAAATTGAAGTGTGACTGATTAGCCATCTGAATATTTCACTCAGTTGTGATTTGTAAAGATTTGTGCAGTCGCTCATATGAGCTGAATATTCAACACAATGCAACACTCACAAAGAGTTCATTCATTAAGAAACCTCAATGAGATGGGTTTACATTAGAAGGTTCAAAGTACATCGAAGCACAATGCCTATAGCTACCACTTTCAAGGAGAGAAGACTGGTCTCCAGAAGCCAAACCTTGACCAACAAGAGGACCAGGAGGCTCATTGAATCTCCAGTTTTCTTCCTCCAAGTAGCCTCCTCTACCTCACCCCCAGGACTGAGAATTCAAAAAGCACTAGAGTATGTAGCTGGGAGGGACGTGTCTCATAGAGAAACTGTGAGGAAGTAATCTAAGGTCAGCATAAGACTCCCTCACAGCCAACAAAAAGAGCTATCCATGAGAGTCACATGCAGTAGGCTATTCATGTCTTGATCTCTTACAGTAGGCTATGTAAGCCTTAGAATGCTTCAATAGAACCTAGACCACTAAAAACATGGGGGGCTTAGTTAAAGCATCCATTAAGTTCTTTTGTGAGGAAAGAAGGAGGCATATAGACTTTAAATAGACCAGCTCTGTCTATTAAAAAATCTAGAGGATATTTGACTATTCCTGTTGGATAGTTCAGGAAAAAATGAAACTACCATACCAATGGTTAGGAACCATGCACAGGAAAAAGGTATGGCTTGAAACAAATGAAGTGAAAGATTTGAGTCTGAAATAACAACTTGGTAGAAACTACAAGCAAAGATTTTGACTGTATAATGAAATTTCAACTCCTAATCTACGAAGTGACCTGAAAGTTAGGGGGCTTATGTTATGGGCAAAATCCAATCTCATATAATAGAAAAGCAAAAGTACAATAGAAATTGAGAACCAGTTAAAGATAGCTCAGCTCGCTAAGATTGTACCACCTCGCTAACTGTGAGGTTGGGATGCAAATGAAGCCCAAAGAAATAGCTCGCTAGGGCTCACCTTACCAAGAGCAAAGCTTAGCTCGCTGAAAGAAAGCCAGTAACAACCCAGAGCCAAGTATTTCAGCTCACAAAATAGGCACATTACCTAGCCAAAAGCTCAACAAGATAGAGTATCGGATAGACTTACATCAGGTCTCAAATCTAATAGATAAGAGAGGCTGATAACACCAGATTTGATGCATTTATTTGTCATCATGCTTAGCATTTTAAGAGCTTAAATGAATTAATTCCATCTGAGTTAAGATGTATTTGGAATTTAGTGTTAATTGGCAACATTTTGCAATTTTCTACATTTTTAGCCATTTTGGAGCAGTTCCTGTAATTCTTGCATAACTTGAGCTACACTTGTCCAATTGATGTGATTTCTATCTTGTAGGAAAGCTAAGAGATAGACCTACAACTTCCATGAAGACTCCAAGGCTAAATCACTAATTTAGTTACCAGAATTTGGAGATGAAATTACTACTAGAATACTGTCTCTCGAGCAGCCGACCTCTGCTAGCTAGAGAGGTCCAAATGAGGTGAAACAAGGCCCAAATGGAAGCTAACACATAAATACACAATTCATATGAATATTCTTGAGCTAAAAGTGTCAAATTGCGTATCAAAAACTAGCTACAACCTAGAGGTAGAGAAGCTATGAAAAATGGGCCTGCAGAATTGGTTCTTCTTGGCCCTAATTGGCATCCAACTAAAGCCCATTTGTTCATCCTTTGCTCCAACTAGCTGGAGACCTGAAAATTAATAAGAAAAGAAGAGAAAGTAACCTACTTTGAGCCACCAAATATGCAATGGCAGAGGCTGCCATCTAGCTAGCCCCTTATGCCTACTTTCCAACTCAGCATTGTTGTCCCCCTTTTTGTACTTGGGAAAACTACTTCCTTAAAGACCTTTTCATTCAGTTTTTAAGTTTTGTTTTTATGGTCTTTAGGGTAGCATTTCATGAGGCAGAGAGCAGCTTCTACTCTCCCTCCTTTCTTCCATTTTTTTCTTGTATTTTCGGCATTCATGGAAGGCTAGTCTTGTAACCAGTCCAAGGGGCTGCAACATTTGAGATTTAATATGGAGATCTTGAAGTTTATTACTCATTCACTTTTTGGTCAGTCTTTCCTTTCTCCTCTCTATGTTTATTGAGTTTTCTGAATGGAATGGCTTCATTTTGTTTGGATAAGTATATGATTGTTGGTTAATGATCAACTTAGGAAGAGGATAGGAAAACTAAGCAATTTTATCAAGCTTTTGATATGTTGTTTTGCTGGCTGAATCTATGC
>JANHAO010016681.1:0-14270 GCA_026873985.1 Saraca asoca
ACTGGTGGATCTATGAGAGTTTCCTTAGCCTAAGGGGTGAAGAAATTTTTGAAATTCTCAGCCCTTGGCTGCCCCTTAAGCCAAGGAAACCCAACAGATACAACTAAGGCAATTCTGCGAATACCTTTAGAAACACCCTGGAATGAAATAACATTCCTAACAAACTGGTTTCTCTCTAGGATAACCCCTTCTAGGGTGAAAAAATCCTCAAATCTCTAGGATTATCCAACATACTTTAGGACAAGTAGATCTCTACTTTGATGGGAGTAGATCTAGGTTAGGAAATCCTAGGATAATAGAGAAAGAAAATTGTTCTTCTACCTCTCTAAGATTTGAAATTTTTAGAAAGGAAACTTTAAATCCACCAAGATATTCAACCACCACTAATTCAACTATGTCGATTAGTCTGAGAAGTCTAAAAAGGACTGTCTCAATAGTAAATCTTAGAGGATTATAAAATACTTCTAGAATTCCAAAGCCTATTTACACAAAGATAAATTCCAAAGGAAATGGTAAGATAAAAGATGACACAGAGTCTAGCATAGTTTCCCTTTTCCAAAATTACCAAGATCCAGAGCTTCCATGATAGGATAGTCTTTAGGAACTCAGGAAAAACCCTTCAGGGTAGATATAGAAGCCTTAAAGGAAGGCTTCTATTTTGAGAAAAATATCCTTAAAAGAACTTAATTCTTAAAAAAAAAATACTAAGAAACTAAAAAAAAAAGAAATACATGATAAATGGTTAGATTTCATTAGGAAATTCAAGATAAATGTTCCCTTTTTCGATTGGTTTAAAGTTTATGCAAAAGGAAACTTGAAGTAAATTATCCATTTGGTGAGTTAGTGAGTGTAACTATTAGGACAACCCAAACTTGGACAACAACTAGATGTGAGAAAATAGTTTTTAAGCTACCTCCTTTAACATCTTTTGTAATGGCAACCAAAAATCCCAAAAATCTAGTAATAGCAGGTTCCTTGAGGTTTAAAGACCAAGATGAGCCTATTTCTTCAAGAATACAATCTCTTATAGAATAAAACAACTATGCCAACAATATTTGCAAGCTTTAGGTCTAAACTTCTTGTAGTACTCATAAATAAATAGAACAACCTTTGTTCAAATGTTATGGGATTCCCCCAGACAAGAAAAAAGTTTAATAGTTTTTATAGGATAGATCTGTCAAATAAGGTTGAAATGGCTAAAATAAGCCAAATGATAGAGGAATAGAGCTCTTAACTATAAAGGGTTAGAATCTTTCTATGAACAATTTGATTTTACCTACCCAAAAACCTATAAACCAAAGCATAAGCATAGGGAAAAATAGGTAGAAGTTAACCCAAGACCTCAAGTTTGTAAGAGTAAAACTATTGGTGAGCTTTTTAGAAGAAAACCTAAATACACTCCTAAGTCAAATATAGATAAAAGACCAGTCTATTTTAGATGTAATAGGCCATGTCATATAGCCAAATATTGTATATTAAATAAAAAACTTAGGAGACTTGAACTTGATGAGCAAATGCTTAATTAATTCAGTAATTTACTTGCTAAAATATCTTTAGAAGATTTTTCTCCTAAGGATGAAAAATAAGTTCAAGAAAATAATCAAATCTAGGAGGATGATTGCTGCTCTTCCTCAGATTTTGAAGAATAAGTGTCATCTAAAAATCAAAATAATTTAAATGTTCTCTTTATAAAACAAGATCTTCTTTTTGATATTATCTACAAATTGCTAAATGGTGATAAAAAAGAAGAAGTTATCTACAAGAGTTTAAAAAGACCCTTGAAAAGCCTTAAACTTCTTCAAAACAACCTATTTTAAATAACTACAATTTCAAAAATGTTTTAAAAAGATTCAATTCAGAAAAATGTAAACCTGTCACCTTACACGATTTATAATCTGAAGTAAATATTTTAAAAAAAGAAGTAAAGATTTTAAAAGCCCAACAAAATCATTTTAATCAAATATTTTCTAATTTTCAAAAAAGAAAAGGTAAGGTTGAAGACAAAAATGAAGGCATCAACGGAGATGATGTTTTCAAACTTACATTTTCCTTTAAAATTCAAAAATGTTACATCCTTATAAAGGTCATTGTCAAAGATGAGTTTACAATTAAGATAGTAACTCTGTTCGATATAGGAGTTGACCTTAATTATATCAATGAAAGGTTAGTATCCACAAAATATTTTGAGAAAATCAAAAAAGGTCTTAGATCTACTAATTTATCTAAAGTTTAAATCCAATTTAAGCTTTCAAATGTTGTTTTGAAAAATGATATTCATAAAATTAACATAGACTTTCTATTGGTTAAAGATATGACTAGCAGAATAATCTTAGGTTCTCCTTTCATTCAATAGATAATATCATTTTTAGTATTTACTGAAAGGACAGAAATAGAGAAATTAGGATAAAAAATAGTTTTCAAATTTTCTAAAAATCCTGTTTTCAAAAACCTTAATTTGGATAAAGAAATGACCTTCAAAAGGATAGACCAACAATTGACTATTCCAATTGTTCAAAATAAAATAAAAATATTAAAAAATAAAATACAAGGTCAAATTTATTCTGAAATGCCTAATGCATTTTGAAAGAGAAAACAACATATGGTAGATGTACCATATGAAAAGTTTTATAAAAAACAAATACTAACTAAAGCTCATCCAATTTAGATGAATCAAGAACTTTTAAATTATTAAATGATCTCTTAGTTAAAGGAATTATTAGAAAATCTAAAAGTCCTTGGTTATGATCATATTTTTAAGTTAATAAAAATGTAAAAATTGAACAAGAAACTCTAAGGCTTGTAATCAATTACAAACCTTTAAATGAAGCTTTTCAATCGATTAGGTATTTGATCTCAAATAAAAATTACCTTTTAAATTGTTTGCATTCTGTAAAGATATTTTCCAAATTTGATATAAAATATGATTTTTGGTAAATTTAAAACCCTAAGGATAGGTATAAAACTGCATTTGCCATTCCATTCGGACAATACAAATGGAACATAATGCCTGTTAGCCTAAAAAATGCCCCATCAAAATTTCAAAGGATTATAAATTATATTTACAATCCTTTTACAAATTTTATCATTATTTATATTAATGATGTTTTGGTCTTTACTCAAAATCTAGACCTGCATTTTAAACATTTGAATATTTTCTTGGAAACTACCCAGAAAAATGGTCTAGTAATTTCCAAAAAAAAAAAAATTCTCTTTTTCAGACAAAAATTCGATTTCTTGGTCACTATATTTTCTAAAGAACTATACCTTCGATAGAAAGGGCAATTTAGTTTGCTGAAATTTTTTTTGATTAAATTATTAATAAAATCCAACTTCTAAGGTTTCTTGAATGTTTAAATTATGTCTTAAATTTCTTTCCAAATTTATCAAATATTATTCAGCCTTTGCATGATAGATTAAAGAAATCCCCACCTTTGTGGACGGATTTACATACAAATATTATTAAAAGAGTCAAATATCTTTTATCTTTGTATATTAGTGATCCGCCTACATACAAAATTATAGAAACAGATGCATCAGATTTAGGATGTGGTGGTGTCTTAAAACATATAAAAAATAATAAAGAACATGTAGTTGCATTAACATCAAACATTGCAATTCTGTTCAACAAAATTATTCAACTATTAAAAAAGAATTTTCAGCAATCATTTTGTGCATACAAAATTTTTAAAGTGATTTGCTGAATCAAAATTCTACAATTAGGGTAGATTACTAATCTACCAAAGATGTTTTACAAAAAGATGTTAAGAATTCGGCATCTAAATAAAATTTTGCAAGATGGCGAGCCATCTTATTCGTGTTTGATTTTAAAATTAAATTTATCAAAGGCACTTCAAATTCTCTTCCTGATTTCCTCACTTGTGAATATTTGTAGGGGAAATAATGCTAAGAAAAGAGAGAAACTAAATAAAGTTTACCTTCAAACTCTAAGAAAGTTTCAAATCTTGAAAGTCCTCTTTCGGATTCTCGCTCAAAATCAAATGCCTTATTGGCATCCAAATAAAAAAATAAAGGCTAATAGATTACTTCATCTATCCAAATATCCATAAAACAAATTAATTCCTTCTCTCCACTAGAGATAGATTTTCTAATTGAGACCTTGCAAGCTTTTGCAGCCTAAATCCAAACCCTTTAGCTTTGTCAACCAAAAAATCTTAGGCAGATACGGAGAAGAAAATGATAAAGATAAACCCCTTTTCATTACCAAAATCAAATTATAGTAAAAAAATCTAAACAAAAAGCTAGCTCATCCTCAAAATCTCTTACCAAATTAGAACTTTAACCTATAAAAGTCCAAGCCAAATATTTTCAAAAACCCAAATCTAAAAAGATTATTCAGATGGGAACTTGAGATATGCCACGAAAATCCTAAAGTTGCCATAACAAAATTCTTTCCAAAAAAATTAGCATTATGCCTAACTTCAATTTCAAAAAATAGAGAACTTAATTGGCATGGGATCAGTAATGATTAATCACTATATTAGTAAAGAAAATTAAGATAATTGGGGGATAAAAAGGTTTTGTGATTCCTCATTATCTATATATCTATATATAGATATATATATAAGGTCAATTTTATCGAACTAGAAATTTTAGGAAGAATTTGGTTGGAATCAATTTCTTATAATTTATATTCCTATTTGACCTTTTGAATTGAGAAAATTTTGTCAATCTTAGACTGAGGCCAAAACCCCTTGGTAGGAAATTTTTTTTCCAAGGCCTATGATCTAATAGGGTATACATATTTGGACTATATTCAGGCTTGGTATAATACCTTATACTTCCAAAATAAAACTTTTTCTCATACTTGCTTGTTTTTTAAATCAAAATACCAAGTATAAATTTTCAAATTGATTTTTCAATTGATGGGATATTTTTGATCCCATTCTGGAAATATTTCAAAATCAAGTCAAAGAAGAATGAGATGTATTCTAATCTTGCTTTGATAATCTAAATTATGAGAATTTTCCTTTTCTCCTTTAATTTTATTCAAAAATAGGCTTACCCTGGGTTTATTTTTGGAAATACCAATAAACCAGGAAAATCAATTTTTTAAATTTCCAGTTCTATCAAGAACTGGTTTAGTTAAATGGTCTTACAACCAAGCCCACAAGACACACAAACTCTAAATCATGAAATGGTTTGAAAATCATCCTTATTATCACAAAAATAGGAGGGCTAGTTCAAGCCAGTTTCTTCAAGATAAATCAAGGATTGTGGCCATTTTTGTTGCAATTTCATCTAAGGAGGATTATGTGAAAAAATTACAAGAAATTCTTTTTCATCTTAAAGAAAATACTACAAAATCTAGTTCACCTAGATTAACTAAGCTAGAAGACTATGCGCAATCAAATAAAGATAATTGTTTTGGCTTATTGGATTGGACCAAAATTCAATCCAAATGAAATTTCAAATTTAAATTTCAACCAGATGAAATGCAAATGAATTGTTGGCAGAAGAAGACAATTTATCTTTTAGCCAGACAACTTTTCAAAATGAAAAATGTTATTCTAGACAAAATAATGAGATTCCTATCAACACTTTCACTGTAGCAAATAATTAATTTGTACTGTAGCAATGCATTATTTGGAACTATTATAGATTCCAAATTTTTCTATAAATAGCTTAGTCTTCCAATTGTAAGGCATCCAATAATTTTTTCACTTGCATATCCCTTCCCAATTTTCTCCAAATTATTTTGGAATACTTGTAAGATTTCTTCCAAATTAATAAAAATTGTATATTTATTTTGCATACTGTAATCCTGTTATGATACTTACTTCATTTTTAGTTAATTGTTTTTCTGTTTTAGGGACTTCCTTCACTGTCTCTGGTATACATGTGTGTATATATATATATGTATATATATAATAAAAAAATGTGATTAATAAGCTCAAATACTGTAGTTGAAAATAATTGTATTAATCAAACAAATAAATGTAATCACATTTTACAATATATATTTATATATCAAATAATAAATCTACAATTGAACAAGCACTTTGGAGATAATTTGTGCCCATAGTTGCTATATATGATCTCTATCCAAGATCCTTGTGAGAAAGAATAGAAAGAAGAAAGAAGATGTGAACTCTCTCTACTTTAAATATTGTTATTAGGTTAGAAAAAATTATGGCAACAACAGTAACATATAGAGTGAGAGTAGGGACCTCTCATTATAGGAGCAAATTGGGCTAGCCTTTCCAATCATCAGTAGCCTGATAAACAAAGTTCATATAACAATAGATACACAGATAGTCTAAGTACCATATTAAAGCCCGGTAACAAATATGATCACATATATGGGCTATTAAACAAATAATATAATTTGACATTTTATAATCCAATATACAATAAATTAATTGACTGTAATACCTTAAATTTTTAAAAATTAATTTTGATAATAAAATGTCTTTTTTAAAAATTTGAAAAGGTAAATTTGAAAATTTTGAGAATTTCAAAACTATAAATTCTGAGATATAAAGTATTTAGATATAGTAAAAATAAATTATATGAATTTTAAGAATCTTCAGAAAATTGAAATTTCCATTTCAAGTGCTTATAGAATAAAACCTCGTGTTTTTGGGATTTAATTTTTGGAAAACTTCAGAGAAAGTGAAACTAGGGCTACAGGTATCTAGCGAATGCAAAATTATATTCGTTATGAAGGTAACTATTTTAATTAAATTGTGTTAAAATTTTATAGCTATTGGCAATCGATGAGTATGTTAAATTCAGATTCAAAGTTGAGGGAATTAGTAAAGTTACTAAAGGAAAAGTTTGAAAACTTGCCAATTAAGAAGTCAAAAGTAAAAGTTAATTTAAATTTTCTAAATTTCCCCTTCAAAAGTCGGTTCCCTTTTCCTTTTCCTATACCCACCTTCTGTTGCATTTCATGCAACATATTCAAGCTTTAACTTGGGAAGGAAGTTCACTCTCTCTACACCATCTCTCTTCAAATAAGCACATCATTCCTTCATGATAATTTTTTATATTTTTACTACTAATTTCTCTCATTTTTCTCTTCAAATCAGTGTTAAAGTCTTATTGATTCATCAAGTATAATTTGAGCGATGAATTTTTTAATCTAAAAGTTATTATTTATCTCATGAATCCGTATGAATTTCTAGTGTTTTGGGGGCTTAAATCTTCTATTTCTAGCTTAATTCTATGGAATAAAATCATAATTTAATGGCATTTGACTACTTGATGAAAGAAAAAAACTCTTGAAAATCCAAGAATATACCAGGCCTTTCTTTTTTGTTTATGAAGAGCAGTGAAGAACTTTTGCTGGATCATTTTGATATTTTTGTTTCCAACCACTTAGGCGAGTAATTCTTATCTTTGTTATGAATTATAATATAACTAATTGATTGTGAATCATTGAATTATTATTTATGTTGAGGAAAATGAGTATTATGTGATCTTATGTCATAGATTGAATTTGATTGGAGTTATTGATATAAATATAGTTTTATGATTGAAAAAACTTGGTTTTATGCTTGTTTAAGTTTCCAAAGAGCAATATATTGAACCATATGTTTTGGTAGGAGTTTGGATGATGGCTCCCCTATTTTGTTGCTATTTTTTGTGCACTAGAATGTAGCCATCTAATGT
Organism: Saraca asoca; assembly: GCA_026873985.1. Lineage (NCBI taxonomy): Eukaryota > Viridiplantae > Streptophyta > Magnoliopsida > Fabales > Fabaceae > Saraca > Saraca asoca. The sequence continues at coordinate 7,636 of JANHAO010016681.1, forward strand.
TCTGCTGCTGTTTTGCTGCACTAATATTTTTGTAGTGTTTTGGACATAACTTGAACTAGGAATATTGGAACTTAGATCTATTTGGACCTTTTAAAAGAGGACAAACAGACTTATAACATAACTAAAAATTAAATGAAAACTCCTGGCTAATTAATTATGGTGAATTTTTGAAGTTAGCCTTAGTTTAGGTTGAGGCAATTTCACACTCATTCACTTTGAATTTGAGAAACCTTTTGAACTATAAGTGTCCTAATAAGGATACCTAAACAAAAATAACTTATTATCATGTAAGGAAAAGATTTATAGGATCAAGCTTAGGCTTTTAAAAGATTACTAGCAAATATTAATTTGTTATATTACTAAAAATTTATGAAAGAAATTTTGAATCCTTAAACCATAGTTCTATAATATGAAAGAGTTAAACCATAAGATCATATAGAGGCAATTAAAAGTTGAGTTAGGAACTTTAAGAAGAGATGGATCCTACCCTTGGTTATTAATAGGAGTTTCTTTTATAAAACATTAGAATTTATTTCCGTTGTTTATACTAATTAGAGAGGATCAAAGTATGGAAGCAACCAGCATAAGCAACCAGCATGTCATTTAAACTAAGACAATAAAAGTGATTAGTATTAAGGAATGTACCTAGGCTATTAAATCCTTCCATGGTATCTAAGTTTATGAGTAAGCCTATAATCAGAGAGTCTTGAGAATTTTTTAAAAACATAAGACTTATTAGATGAGTTCTAATTGAATGTACTTTAACATAACGAAAGTCATTTCTTAGCTTTGTATAAAGAAATTATACTCTTGAATATTACCCATAAAACTTAAGTAAAGAATAATATGGATAAGTCTGACAAATCTATAAATTATAATAGTTCCTCACAACTCTTGAAGACTCAATTGAGGACTTCATCATTTGTTTACTAACTAATATTTTTAAAACTTGATAATATAAATGAAAAGTAATTCTCTTTTGTCAATAATCCTCTAACAAGGCAAGATAATTGTGAAGTTCATCTAAGTGTTAAAGCTAATAATTATGAAGGAGTCTAGGAACATAAAGATATGTTGGAAATAAAAAGTGATAAGATGGGATCACCTTGCTTATGATATAAGCATAGAATGGATTGGTGACTTTACATAGAATATGACAGTATGATGAGAACAACCTATAGTATATTAAGAACAATAGAGCCTATGTAAAAATATGATGATTATTGTTGAACAAAGATGCTATAATGAGTTGATTGTTAAGATTCTCCATCTTAAAATTTCTTATTGCTTGAATCCTTATGTAGATAGGATATCTACTAATTACTTATATACTAATGCTATGGCAACAATCTTGATGATTATTATGATAATGTGACCAAGAAAATGTGATTATGATTGAATGTGAACTTTGTGATATAGTTGTTGTGAGAAATGATACAGTTTGAAAGTTTGAGAATTTCCCATGAGACATGGGATGATGATTGATAATGATGAGATGTGATGAGATGGTGAATATGAATTGGATTTCAAATCTGTGTGCTCCATTATGTAGTGTGGAATAAGGTGGAACTTGGAGGGATAAGACTGACAATTGTACAGGTTACGATAGGAAGGAGTAACAAGGAGAATCTTAATCTTAATTATTTATTTCGCTTACTTACTTAGATTGTTATTTTGTGGAATGTCAAAATGATATAATCCTATGAAATGATTATGTGATATGAAAATGTGATGATTGATGATGACTGCTTGAGATGATGGAAAAATCATAGTTCTTTATAATATGTTAATGATAATATTGTGTAATGCTATTTTAAGGTTAGTCTTTGCGACCTTATGACTTCTCTATTAATTCTAGTATGAAATATGACCACATTTGCTATGATATATATGCATTTTTTTATTATTAGTAATTCAAAAGTTAGGTAAGGATTTAGCTCACTAAGTCCCAAACTTATTCTTTTATAGACTATTTTTCAGATTCTCAAGTTATCATCATTGTTCCACCTTCTGAATGTAAAGATGGACGTTGACCCTATCGAAGTAACTGTTGATGTGTTCACCATCATTGTAAAGAGTCCATTAGGGACGTATGGAGTCAGAATCCATTATGTCATAATATTGAATTTAGTTGGATGTGAAGTTTTATATGAAGTAGAAATCAAACTCATAGAACCCCTTAATATCTTACTGATGATGGCTATGGGATGGATAGATCCTTAGGTTATCCTTCATTAGACTTCATATTTTGCTACTCTTTGGAAAATCTTTTTATAATAGGGCCATAGAGTACTCATGAGAGCTTAGTTGGTTTAACTTATACTTTTGGTTCCATGACAAGCTATAGGTTGATCTAACTTTTTGGTTTGCCTTTGCCTTTGTGAGGATATATGAGGTAGTATAGGGGATGAGTCATAGTTTTGGTTAGTTGTATGTTTTAATATCTTTTGAAAATTTCATGGAAAACCGTTGACATTGATGTTCCCAAAGGCATGTGCCTTATTTGGGCAATACTCTTATAAATTATAAAAATATGTTTATATCTCAGTGTGTCTCCATTTTTCTATAAGTTTATGATTTCTTGACTAATCAAATAAGTTTAAGTAAATATTGAAGCAAGTATGAGTAGATATGGATAATAGAAACAAGTTAGAAGCTGATGATATCAATCATAGATTGATATTTACGTGGGTCATGGTCAAGCATTTGGGTTGTAACATTGACTATGTTAGTCTAGAATATTATTCTAACATGGTTGACCATTAATTAGTAAAATGAAGGAAACAAGACTTCTCAAGAATTTCTACTTCTCGTAAACTATGGAAAGTTGCTTCTTTACTCTTTGAAAAATTTTCAACGAAAACTTTTAATTTTTATTATTAATTAAATAATTTTAAATATTTTTTTCAGAAGTTTACAAAAAAACTTATTTTTCAAGATATTCAACTTTTCGTCAAAATATTTCTTGTATGAATCAAACAACCCAAACATACTCTCATATCCTCATTGGACATTCCAAATAGGCTACCTAGCAAAGCAACTTAGATTTAGAACCAAACCAACACTAAGCAGTTTATTTCATCCTCCAATCACTAATTTTATGAATTTGGTTTCTCTCAATGTGGTTAGAGAGGACCAAAATTTTATTGATCAAGGACATCCAAAAGTAGTTGGAGGTAGCCCAAAGGACCATCCTTGTTCTGTTTGTGTCACTTTATGTTCCCCGCAATTTCATTTGCACATCAAATGTTAGCTTGGTTGGCTTCTCTTTCAACGCCCTCACTCTGACCGTATTAAATTTGGTTAACTTGAGATATTAAGTTGTGATTATGGTTGTGATTGCAATTATAAAATAATATTATAAAAAATTATAATTTTTAAATCCTTATAATCACATTTGTTATAATGAAACAATTATGAAATGATAGTACAAAAAATTAATTGCAAAAGTTTGTATGATATAGTATGTTTGACATATGAAAAAAATTGATTTTTAGTTTCCCAACTTGATTAAAGAATTTTTTTTTCATATTTTAAAAGTATTTGATATATTAATCTTTTAATTTTTTTAAAAAGTTATTCTAAATAACATATAATTTATTAAAATAGAATTTTCAATTACTTTATGTTGACAGTGGATTTCGATTTTATTAAATCCAATCAACCAGAGGGGTTCTTGTGAACCCAAACTGCAATCTGGTTGTATAAGTGCTAATGAATACAATAAATAACAGGAAACAGGTGAAGAACAAGAAGAGCACAACAGAAGTTTAACGTAGTTCGGCTAAAGCCAAACAGTATTGGCTCCTACGTCCACAGTAGCATTGTATTACTTATGGAGAAATTTTAACAGTTTTGGTATAGTATTTTTAGCTCTACCTACAGAAAGCTCATTTCCCCTCTTTATAGAAAGGATGAGGTTACAAGTGTAATTATATAGTTTGCATTTCTATTACATAAAAAAATAAATGTAAATAACAAGTGCAGCTTTCGTAAATTGGCTTCTGCAGTCTGCCGATTGACTTCTGGAGTTACTTTTTACGGATGGGCCCGTGATGTTGCTCCTTGCAGGCCGATCCCACGTATTGAGCCTGTGAGGATTGCTGCTTCATGGCTTTCCTCATCGAGCTCTTTGCTGAGCGAGATGCAATGTCTGCGAGCTGGAACTATTTGGGATCGTCGCTAGCCTTTGGCCTGCGAGGATGAACTACGCGAGCTCACCTTCGACAATACGAGCTTGCGCATAGCAATATGATGACTATACGAGTTGGATTTCGTTTCTTAACGAGCTGGGACTTCCGCCTCATTCTGTGTTGATTTAGCGAGCTTAACTCTTCTCTCATTTGGACTTGACTTATTACCGGGCCTTTGCCAATACATTTCATAGGACCGAAGAGCGCACATAACATTTTTTTTAATTTATCTCTTTTTTTAACTAGTTGATAGATATGCTCCAATTAATTAAAAAACCATCATTTTTAATGCGTATTTTTTTTAATATCATATTATTTTTAATATTTTTTTTATAAAATCAAAGAGAAAAAAAATCGTTTATCAATTACATATTTGATCTATGTCTATTAATTTAATATAAATAACTAAATATAAATAAGTAAATAAATAATTATGTGATATCATAAAATATCATTGATTAAATTTTAAATAATTTTATTTTTATCTTAAATATTTTGATTATATTAATATATTTTGATTTTAAAATAAATATAAATTAATTTATTTCATATATTATTTAATAATATTAATAAATTTTTTTACATTATTTTATATTTATAAATTAATTCAACAATTAAATTTATTATACACTTAAAATATAATCAAATTTACCGGTCAACAAACGAAATATCTACCAGTCCCCTTATCAAACTATCAACTGCTAGCTTAAATGTAGTCGTATTTTGAGAAGTAAGACAGACAACGGCACGACACAGGGCCCAGCAAATTGCCGCCAGTCAGTGAAACCCAACCGTATTATCCTGAACCGTTCCCTCACAACCACAAACAACACAAAACTTCACATTCACCAACATCAATACCTTATGCTACATTTTCTTCTTCCGCTTCCATACATAACCAGAAAGTGAAACCCTTTACAAAAAGAGACCACCTTTCATGATGCTGTTGCGTGGCATCATATCCACTCCTCTCTCTTCATCTCTCCGTTTCACATCCAATCACCCCCGATACTTCTCCTTGTCAGCTCAAATCTCGTCCACCACCGGCACCGGCAGCAACTACTCCATCTCCGATGAGGCTCTCCAGTCCCGAGGCTTCATCTTCCGCCGCACAATCGACGACCTCAACTTGGACCACCTCAATTCTGTTTTCGTGGCCGTTGGGTTTCCGAAGCGGGACCCGGCGAAGATCCGGATTGCCCTGGAGAACACCGATTCGCTGCTGTGGGTGGAGTACAAGAAGACGCAGAAGCCGGTGGCGTTTGCGAGAGCCACCGGCGACGGCGTGTTCAATGCGATCATTTGGGACGTGGTGGTGGATCCGTCTTTCCAAGGAATCGGGTTGGGCAAGGCCGTGATGGAGAGGTTGATAGAGGAGCTGTTAGAGAAGGGAATTTGTAACATTGCGTTGTATTCTGAGCCCCGAGTTCTTGGTTTCTATAGGCCTTTGGGTTTTGTGGCCGACCCGGATGGGATCCGAGGGATGGTCTACTGTAGAAGACAGAAAAACAAGAAATAAAAAATAATTACTCAGTTTTTTTCGCTGAATTTTTCTTTAAAATTAGGATTTTTGCAAATAATTTATGTTATTAGGAGATGAAAATTCCATAACGTACATGGTACGGAGGAAATTTGTATTATATTTAAAAATTTCATTAATTTCTCTTTTGGAGGACAATGGACAATTGTTGTCTTGATGAAGCTCGATATCAATGGAATTAAATTGGGAATGCAATGTGATTTAAAAAAACAAAAGAATTATTCTATATGAATTTCAACAAACATCCTGCACTACTTGAATTAATAAACATGAATTACAGATAACTAAGGTTATGTTAAAATTCTCTAACACTTTTTGCAAAACATTTTAGATTTAATATGAATCTTATATGTAATAAAATTACAAAAAATTATAACTCTATTTATTGTAATATATATTTTTTCTCTCAAAATCTACTTTTTATTATAAAAAATTCAAGAAAATGTTGTTTAATTACTACTTGAAGAATGTATCTAATATTTTATAGTATTGTGCACCCCATATGGAAGCGTTTTGCTATATAAGATCACAAATTTGTAAGAATTATTTTATAATTCTTCTAATGGGCTGCAGATAATTATGTTTTTTATTTTGTTAAAATAAACAGACTAGTATATAATCTATAAGTAGATGCAATATAGCCCATTAATCTATTAAGGTGATCCATTCACATTGGGCTAGGATATCTGTTACTGATTGGTATGGGTCTCATAGTGTAAGCCTTAACCCTAAAGCCCATGATGGGAGGGTCCTAGGGTTAATATATTGACTAGGTCTCCTCTGCATCCTTAACTGAGACAGTTTTATCTATCTGAGCAGCTTGCCCCATTGAGAGACTGCTTGAGGAGAAAAGGATTTGTAGAGGAAGATCCTAGTCAGATTTATTTTGCAGGTTGTAAGTA